>CADEPD010125329.1:0-11006 GCA_902829195.1 Fraxinus dipetala
AAATGGTGAAAAGAAATTGGATGACCTTATGAAATGTTATATGAAATTTGGTGATCATAGCGAAACGTTATATAACATTGGATGTTCAGTGTGAAATAATATCAAATTGGGTAGCTGTGGTGATACTAAATATAAAGTTGAATGATCATGATGAAATAATATCAAATTTAATAATCATGTTGATATTAAATATAAATTTGGGTGACCATTAGTAGATTTAATCATTTGAAAGTAGAATAATAAGAAATATAAAAAATAATAAACATATTCTCTTGCTGGATAAATTAATAAAGTTGATTAGCTTAATGAATAATTTACATATCCTAAGATCTTGAAAAACCCAAGGTATTGTGGTGAGTGGCAAATTTGGTGGGATCAGTGAGTGGCAAATCCAACAAATTAGAAGTAATAACTATTCTTCAACCATTTATTTAATTTTACAGATGGGCTGCTATTTTTTCTCATCAGCATTTGTAGTGTCATTTCTGAAAATTAAAGAGGAGATAGATTCAAGAAAGAAAAATATTTAAAAATTTCAAATTGTGAAATCCAATTTCCTTAGTAATTTTAATTGAAAATGAAAGATTTGATGAATATAATAAGATTTATCGTGCATATTTCATCCTTTTTATACATTTTGTTAAATCACACTATTGCTATTAACATATATACTACAAACACGGACTAATATTTTATCGAATGATTATGACTCGATCGAAGACAACTCACATTATTATTTCGTAAACTAGTCCGGCAAGGCATAAAGAAAGGGACTAATGAACCATATAAAATTAGCTGCAAATGGACCCTACCCTAGTGGACATACATGTAAGGTCATACAGTGTACGCATATAAAAAGAGAGGTTAGGATGAGAAAAAACAATAAGCACAAGACTAAAAGTGACATTGAGTAAAATCCCCGTCCTTTCTCAACCCTAACCTCCTTAAGACTCGATAAACATTTAAACCTATGCCATTTACTATTCCCCGTGTCATTAGGGTCATGACAATGTGGGATGAGGAATTTTTTCGGATGTTACATTGACTTTTAAAAACCCTTCTAATGAGAAAAAAAATACTTTCAGAAAATTATCAAAATATAACATAAAAGGAAATTCGTAATCTCAAACTTAAATCATTTTCCTATTTTTAAGTCGTTATCAATCTTACCACATTATCTCAGTGCACCTCATTGCGTCTAGTGTTATGTCACTTTACAACATAACACAATTACACGTATATATCTTATGTGTAATTGAATATGAAAATTCAAAAGTCACACAGTATATTGACAACTACAAGACAATGAAAAGGGCATGAACAGTTTTGTGGCCCAAAAGTCGACTTGTATGGAGTGAGAAATGTGTATCATTTCCAACTATGATGGGAGGTTACATATGGATTTGTCCCTCCTATGTGAACTCAACTGCTGACCAATTCCCAAATCTACGTCACATCGATTTTTTTTTTTTTTTTCTGTAATTGGTCGAAGAGTTTTTAAGGAACCGATTTTTTTAGTTGTTGAAATTCTCTATGATTGATTAATCAATGTGTGATGTTGTTCGAGTTCTGATTAGTTGAGAATGGATCGAGATTAGATTCATAAATCATATTTTTCTTTTGTCTTGTTCAAGAGAAAAAAAATAGAGTACATGCTGGTCCAAAAGTTTGTAAGAAATTGGTTTTAAATGTTGCACAATATGTGGGATTGTAAAGATTTTAAAAATATTATCTATTATTAAATTAAAATTATTGAAACTTAATCTTAGAGTTGAATTACTACTCATCAGGCGGTATTAACGCGCTTGGCCAATGATTTTAGGACAAATCAAATGCATATGATTGAGTATTAATGAACTATAAAACACAACTAATATACATATTTAAAACAATACAAAATTAAAGACACTCGATATGTCACGGTATTGATATACGTGGGTTCAGAAAAAAAAAAAAAAGGACCACCCTTTGTTGCACGATAAAAAGAGAAGTACAAGTTTAGAACCCATTGAACAAGAAGTTTAAGCACTCGACAACTAAGCCCAATGTCCAGCCCCATTGAGAAAGCCCAGCCCTAACTATTCAACATAAGTGATAATTAGGCTCTACAGTTTTCAGCCCATAAAAAACGATATTCGGGCCATTTTTACTTCCTTTTTTTCCCTCAATATAATTGATCCCTTGGATTGTGAAGTCCATATCGCGCTGGTATAGACCGATCAACTTATCCTTTGTTATATGTCACTTGATCGGACTTTAGTAATGTATGTATATTTATTCATGTCAACACGTGAGACAATGAGTGTCATTGGTTCGACATTGTGGCTTTTCCTGTCCCATCTTTGTAACTCTCAAAATGTGTAATTTACAAGTTTGATGTCCTGAACCTTTTCTGAGAATTAGAATTGGGTTGTTTGGGCTTTAAAATTTACAAGTCGATTGTGGCAGAAATGATAGAGAAATTGACACTATTATCATTTTACAAGGGACAGTAATGGAGTTGTAACACTCTTTTGAAAATTTTGTTTTCAGATCTTTCGCAGCTCTTAATTTCCATAATCACTAAGCAATTTATTTTGATAACTCGAGCAAGAGTCTGTACAATTAGGGGTGGGGCGGGCAAAATAATCGAAAAAACAACCAAACCATACCGAATCGGGTCGGTTTGAATAAAAAAATCGGTTTGATTCGGTTAAATTAAATTTAACAATGAAAAAGTCGGGTCCCATCAATTAACCGACCCAACTCGCTAATATATATATTTTTTATTTTTTTCATTTAAAATTCGTATTTCTAAACTCAAAAAATGAATTAATAAAAACAAAAAACATAATTTTGGGTTAAAATAATATGTTTACCATCTACACTTCTTTTACCAAAACTCCAAATTCTAAAAGAAAAGAAAAGTAAGGAGAATAGTTGTTTGTTGTAAACTCCAAATTGGGATTGTAGCCTTTTATTTTGATGTAATTGTTTGTTGGTAATTATCGGATATATATGATGATTTTGAGAAAATCGATCATTTACCACTTACATTATATATATAGGCAAACAAATTTTTTAACCCAAAATAGGTAGGCAATTTTTTTTAGGTCGGACCAATATTCAAACCGGCTTCAATAGTTAGTTTGGGCTAAAAAGTGTATTCAAAATGAACAAGTTGGTTTCGGTTTCGGGTTGGACTTAAAACCAACCCAACCCAAATTATGCCCTAGGCCTAGGTGGGGGTGGGGTCAGTGAATGACATTAATGCAGGTTGATGGGAGGACCAAATGGAGTGGGACTCTTGAGGAATAGAAGAAGGTAGCAGACCACACATGTAGGAAGACAAGGCCATTACATCATTGTCACAAATGAATGAAGGCAAATGAACGTTGTGCTTGCTTACTCTACCATGTTGATAAACTAGTTGGTACTGTGGGAAAAGTATGTACTCAAGTTGGTACGTGATGGCGTGCATGCACACTGCATAATATGTTTGTTGAATAAAATAATTTTAACTTATTCAGTTCAAGCAACAACTTATCAAGAACAGATATGAATATTGAAACGCGTTCTATATATGCCATTTCTTTAAATGAGTAGGAGTCCCAAAAACTAGGTTGAGCTTCATTTGTAATGGACTTTGACTTGGTCGAGCCCTTCAACATTATCCAATATGTGTTGGATGCCTACACTCCACTTTAGAAAATGCCCATGTTCGCCCGATAGGCAATATTTTTAGTGCTGCCATTCCCACTAAACATTCTTGCAACCTAGTATTTTGCTAGAAAAAACTTGTAAAGCAGTAAAGAATAGAAAAGAGGTGAGACAATGGGTGGGTGATGTTTCCCCAACCACCCAACCTACACCCACCCCCACCTTGATGTTTCAACATCATTTCAGAGCACATTCCTTTATGGTTTTTGCATATATGTTCAAAACAAGACCCCATCGATTAGACTTTTCAACAACCAAAACTCCTTGGTTATTCTGCAAACCATATGAGCACATCACCACAATATACCCACATGTGGATGGTGAAACTGAATTGAACTCGGGGACCATCACTAGCTATCATATTGTCTTAAATTATCATATGCACATGGAACTTTGTTCTTTTGTTGTTGGACTCTCTATACTAATCTTTTCGATCACATATCATGAATTATTTAGGTGGAAACTTTAAGTGAGACAAATTGAGAGCCATGAAATCACCATTTTAATCATCTATCTCCATTTTGTTTTGCTTAATATTGCTCTCTTGATCGAGATTAGTGCTAGCATCTTATACATTCGCAAGAAGGGTCAGCAATTGCCCTGAATAAGTAGCGGACGACCCGTCGGCCTTGGCTGCTCCCCCACCGAGCTCCTCCCACAATGGACTGCTTCCGGTACCCATCATCGGTTGGATCAAAATTGTCTGTTGAACTTAGTCAATCAAAACTTAACAACAAACAAGCAACTGAAAATTAGTTGAAAGCTGTCCAACATAAATGGTCCCTATTTTACTCTCTTGATTGTGGACATTGGTTCCTTTCCTTTGTGTCAATCTGCAGGTCTCAAATTTTAAGTGGCTAACAACCTGCACTGCCAGGTGCTGGCCACTATCTTCCTTCTCCTGGATGATCAGTCCTAACCAAGCAAGTTACAAGGCATTTTCTGCTTATGTTCACAACTGGAATAATCCTTCAAAACAGAGCTTAATGGTCAAATCATATACAAGAAAATAAACTGCTCAGTTCGTTGAGGGGCTGATACGTATTTTATGAAAAGAAATTAAGATTTATTTCGAAGCGCTTTCTTTTATTTGATTTGATTTGTTTCTTTTCTTTGGTTTTAGATTTTGAATTTTATTAACAGGGTATGTAATTCTTATTCTTGTAATGTCTTCTTTGATAGTTTATTGATTGCAATAACAATCAAGAGCAGAGAACATATTTTATCATGTTTTCCCTATAAACTGGAGGGAAATGGGATATAGCACCCATGCCATTAAAATTCATTTTATCAACATTATGTTCTTCATTTGTACTCTGAGGTGAAAAGGGAATATAACTCATCAGCTTAAGTCCAACAAAGCGAACAAAGGTCCCAAATTCAAGTCCAATTGCTAATCATTTATCAAAAAGGTACACACGTCTAGTTTGTTGTTTGTAAATGCACAAAGTGATTTTTTTATTGCAATAATTCAAACTTACCAAAACCTACCTCTAATCAAAATAGAAGGTTGGACAGAATAATACCAAAAGAAGGAGATAAAAAAGGATCGAGATAAGAGTTGAACTCTTTGTCTTTAAGATGATGTTGCCCCGCATAGGTGCCTACGACTTATGGCAATCGTCTTCCAAGATAAAACGATTAAATTATTGTATTTGCAGCACTTCAAAACACAAGAAACAGCGAACCAAACATAATTATGAACTCCTTTTTGTAATGAAAAACAAAGGCTTTTTGATACAGAATTTTGGCTAGAAAATGATGTTATAAGATATGCTATGAATGCATAGGGTTGAAGTGTATGAAACCAACACATAGAGGTCCAATTTATAGAAGTTGAGGAAGTGTATGCAAAGTGACACAAACCAAAAATCAACCCTATTCTCGAAAAGTCACAGTACACCGCTCGCCAGCCGTCGAGTTGGCCGCTTGCGCTAAGAGTAGGGACACCGTCACTCACTTGGCGTGAAACGGCTGCTCGAGCTATGGTTTCATCCATTGACTTTTTCATTTATTCAAAATTTCTTGAGTTTCAATTGAAGTTCATCTATTAATTTCTCCTTCGTCTGTAAATAGTTTTTGACGTCCAAATATATCAACTTCAACTACTCAACAAGTAGAATGTGTGCGACCCATTTCTCGTAAAATTTGAGTAGCAGAACCCGTCCAAATATTTTGTCAAAGATTGACTAAAAACAACTTTATTTTAACTATTTTCCAACATGGCCTTGTATGAGAAAATGAATTTGGCCCATGTAGGAGACATGTTGAAATATAATCTAAATAAATAACTTTATCCTAATGCGAAAATAGTTGAATAAGTAACCAAGGGCTCTTTTTCTTTTAAGCGAACCAAATCAAATGAACAATTTCAGAAAGAAAACAAACACAGCCTGATAAAAGGAAATTAAGTTCCCATTAGACGAGAATAACACAAGACATCTAGTAGTTACAACTTGCAAAGGAAATCGAATATTCATGTGAAAGAAATATACGAAGCTATTGCATAGTGAGTTCACACTTTCCTGCGTAATAATTACAAAAACATTTCCCCGCAGAAAAAATTAATAAGTTCCAAGTTAACTTCTAGTGACATACTTCCATGATCTAATAACTTCTTATGCGAAGAATCCATATTTTCAACTCGATATATCGAATTTTTGGGAGTAACAGAGATGCTCTGTCTCCCAGCTCAGTTTCGAAGCAACTCTTTCATGGCAGGGAACATACTCCTAAAAATAAAAATATTTCAACAGTTATACATGAGTGGAGTACCTCCATGGTTATACTCTAAAAGATGGAACATTATTCATGCATGCTTGATATGTAGTGTTAGATTATAGCGGACAACTTTGAATTTCTTACATAATATTGTCCAGTGCTTGTGAGGACCACTAGGACTTTCTTCACACATTCAAATAATTAGCAGTTCAGTGTCAACGTGAGGGGGGGATTTTGTCCATGTGATATCTTAATGGTCACCACCAAGCAGAAATTTCTGTGAATGCAGAATGATTTGTCCTCTTCTGAATTTTCAAGTTTTTTTTTTTTTTTTCCAACTAAAACATTGAACTTCTCTGCTTCTTAAGGCAGAATTTGGTTCATATGCTAAGTATAATCGACAAAAATCTCAGTATGTTAGTCATGAAAATTCAGAAAAGATACCTCCAATTTCTCAACTAGCTCCTTTGCTGTAGGTGCAGATATAATGATTTGGCGAGCATTTGGACTAATGAAGCCTTCCTCAACGGCTTTGTCAATGAATGATAACAATGAATTGTAGTATCCATCCACATTTAGCAAACCTACCTGCAAAATGTGTACTCCTCATGTATCTTTACTTCTGAAATTCTTTCAAAGCCATATTCATGGATTTTCGGTTTTGAAAGATATTAACAAGGAAATGTTTAGACAACTGCTGTGAAATAATTAGAAAGATTAATAGTTGCATGTCGAGAAATACCGGTTTATCATGAATGCCTAGTTGAGCCCAGGTTATAACTTCAAGTAGTTCTTCGAGAGTTCCATAACCACCTGCATGCATTTACATGATCAAGTTAAAAATTGTGCATGCAATCTTACTATGGTGATATAGTAAATTGTGCTTCAGTATACACGTAATAGTTAACACATATTGCATACTCGTGTTCGTGAAATTTAATTAATACCAAAAATGATCAAGTTTATGTGGAGGTGGTACATCTAGGAAGCAAATGGAATTTTTAATGCACTCAACACATCAAGGTTCAAGAAATAGTAAAACATGAAAACTTTCAAACTTTTTTTACATTGAAAGCACCAAGAGAGTCGAGTATATATTAATACTAGAAAGAAATAAAGTAGAAAATACAAAACATTGGAGATGAATATACGACGTCACCTTGAGCCAGCCAACGAAAGAAACAAAGATAAAATTAACCAATCCAACAGATTGGGAGCTAAAAATAATGACATTTTATCTCACCATAGGCTCCAGCCTTTTTCTATTTCCAAAATTGGCAATTATTGCTCTCATCCTTTGGTAAATCAGAGGCATGATCCTCTGCAAGGTTTTCAGGTATAATATCTCCCATACTATAGGGCAGAATACTATATAATTCAGTACACGTTTTTAGTTTGTTTACAAATTTGGTTGACTCAATTAAGAAATTAAGATGCAACCATAATTTGACAAGTAAACAGTCAACCATATTTTGTACAAATATCCCCTAGCAATGAAGTGCAACGTGAGTGGATATCCATATGAATCGAAATCGCTCGCTTTTGGCGTAGCCCCCAAATTTGTTCAAAGATTTCTTCCAACACTCTTCTGGAGGCGCTCAGGCACCAGAGATGAACGGGACTAAGCGATCAGTTTCTTAAAACCTTGCTTAGTTTCCATGTAAAAAAGATTAACTCATGTTTTCATTTCCTCAGAAATATCACTGGAGAATGTGATACAAGACAAAATTTTACATGCCATTATTAGAGGAATTAAAGAAGTTGATAAGTCTTAATATAATTGTTGGACTTGACTTGGAGTTCACTTCAAAAAGTTGAGGATTTCTTCTGCAGGAATTGAACCAACCTGGCAAGGCAATAAAAGCGTCAGAATGTCTAGCCATCTCTGCCTTCCTTTGGTGCATATCTGCAACTGCCTTCACTTCCCCTACTGTTACACCGGTTAACTGCAAAAGTTCAAAAAATCCCATCAAGCAAAAAATTGAAAAAAGCTGAACCTTCAATGTGGATTGGGTTGGGGGGCAGAGAGAAGGGTGGAGTCTAATTGTATTGAGTGCTCTGCACTTGTTCACTGAAGCAATGATGAAGATTACACATTAGAGGAATGCTTGGCTAGCATAAAAGTAACTTTTTTTTAAGCACGAGAACATACTTATTGAAAAGAAGTTAATTTTAATAACTGTATAGACTAGCCAAACATGCTTTTCCAAAAATCTTTGAAGTCAACAACTCATGTGGTTGATACTTGATGTACTAGCAGATAAAAGTGCACAAAGAAAGAATTTGAATCACAGAAAAGTCCAAGGGGGAAAACTACAAGCTTACACTCATAGCACAACAAAGTAAATAAATCATTAATCAGAAAAGGAAAAATCAGAGATAACATTTGAAACCCAAAACTCTGGCCACGTATGGATAAGGCTAGCAAGCACCAAGAAAGAAACAAGACCTCCATTTCTAAAACGACTTAAAAAGCCAAATATAAATAACTAAAAAAGTAAATCATTGGCAAAGACAAAGTAAAAAGGATGATTTAACAAAATTATTGCGACAAACAGCATTGAAAGCAAAAAGGAAAGTACCAGAAAATGACAGATGAAGATTAAAGAGAAAGGGGAATTAAGGAAAAATGCATTAAAAACAGTACGAGTATTTGATGTAATAATATAAGAGAAAAGGCCCAAGACTTTTATAACCACAGGGGACATACCTCTTGAGGCATGAGCGTCTTGGGAATGACCCTGCAGAGGCAGACAATAACATGACAAAAAAATTTAGTTTTAATGAAGTATTAAACTAAACTAAGCATAACAAGAGTCATACTCTTATTCTAATTTTAAAACCATTTTTTGCGTTGTTTGAGAGTTTCAATTTGGAACCGAAGGTGGATTGAAATACAAGGAAAGGAAGCTCACCCAATAACATGCCGACCACCATCATGAACAGCCTGCGAAACCAAACCCATGAGACCTATGCTGCCTCCTCCATAGACCAAATCAATGTTTCTAGAAACCTTCAACAGCACACAAACATATAAAAGCATTTTGTATGTTTCTTAAACATTTATAAGTAACATTATGAAAGAGGGAAAAAGGTACAAATAGATTCTACAAGACTCAAGCAAAGAATGCAGGAGACCATGAGTACTTGTTATCACATCTTCTTATCCATTTGAGGAAGAAAAGAAGGTATAATTGCAAAAATTGAAAGAGAGCTGTTCCTCGTGGATGATAGAAACAGCACAAATGGCAATCAAATGTAGACCCGTGTCTTGTGGAACCTTAAATAATGAACTATGTCATTAATATTTACACACACATACATACAGAGATGTGAAGATACTGCATTAGGTCTCTATTTGAGTAGACTTGAGAAAAACAGAATATTTGCATGAGAATGTTGAGGAAGAAATGAACATACGGGGAAACAGCTAACGAAAAATTCCAGCAAATTTTAGACGATTTCAAGCAAAAACCCATGTCATTTCTATACACATAAAAGTTGCAAAAACAAGTTCTTGAAAAACCCAATTTCGTTTATGAACAGCCCATTTGAAAAAACAATCTCAATATTGACATTTCACTCCAAAAAAACATCAAAACCTTAAGAAACAAAAAACAAAATGAAGTTTCATTAATATACCAATTCATTGCCCAAGTCAATAGCAGCTTCTTGATAGCTAGTTTTCTTGCCTTGGCTACTCCCACAAAACACACAAATCCTCTTGAATTTTGAAGCCTTTACCTCACTCTGTGTCTCCATTTTCTTCGGATTTTCTCGCTCCTCCCAGCCTCAGTCTCTCTCTACACTATAAATTTGTCTCTATCTTTTTGTGTTTGTAACAACTTGAAAATAAAAGACAAATCTTGCTTCTATTAATCCTCTTCTACCATACACATTTTAGCAAATATGTTGTATGTATAGAAAGAAAGGGGTGGTGTGCCGCAGAACAAAACAAGCATCAACTTGTAGAGACCGTTTTGATCGACCACCCTTGCTTAGTCCCTTGCCAACAAAATGCTTGTATTTATAAGGGCTGTTGTACGTGGAAAACACAATGGCCATGCTGCCCTACGTGACTGGCACGTGTGGACCTTTTTTTTAGTTCATTCTAATTGTTTAAAAATGGATGGTTGTTAATCCAAAACGACAACATATTATTATCACTAATATTATTAATTTATGAGATCGAATACTCTCTGGAATACTTCAATCTCTTTATAAATTCAAGAGTATCTTCACGTCTAATCGAGGTGCGACACTTGTTCAATATCTCCAACAATTTATCTTCAAATAAAGTACCACATTATCTTAACAATGTCATCAAATGATGCTCCTTTTTTTTTTTTTTTTTCATCTTCACTGAAGTTTACATTATCTCGAATATGCCAAGCACGTTTCCACGGAGCCTACCACCTCGAAAGTTCATCCTCAGTTCGTCACTAAATCTCTCTTGTTCACAATTAATTAGGACCCAATTCATATTTTTTTGCAGACGTTCAGAAACTTTATTTTTTACTATATTTAGCCTATGACAGATATTTCTGATTGAGATCCTCTTAGATGGAATAACCTAAATTCCTACA
>CADEPD010125341.1:0-10963 GCA_902829195.1 Fraxinus dipetala
ATATGTAATTAAAATTAATTTTTTATTTTGATTTAATATTGAAATTGAAATTTAATTTGTTTGGCCGAGAAAGATGGGCTGTCAAGTCCGGCTTACTCTAAAGAGCATGACCGGGAGTTGGATTTAAAAATAAAATAAAAATGTTATTATATTTTAGAAAATCAAATTTAATAATAAAGATATAAAATGAAATTCTATAGGTTCCTCTACTCCACACTTCGATCTGCACCACACGCTTTCACTTCCTAACTCGAAATGAAATAGTTGAGAAGCGTAATTGTTTCCTATTTAATCTACTCCTAGAACATTCTAGTGGAGACAATGTATGATTAGAATACGGGACTATAAATCATTGTGTCGGAATTCAAATCTCTCCTTCTCCTGCATAACTCGCCAAAATGGCCTCTTCCTCGCGAAAGTCGTCGTTCTCCTTATTCTCACTTGGAAGTTTCCTCAAGTTTGTATGGTTGAGTTTTGCGTTCAACCAAAACAGGGGAACTTTCCAACAATCATCAGGCCGCCACAATAACCCATTCTTCTCAATAATTTTTTCAACAAATGTGCATTTAGTAGTCAATTTTGACGTGCCTTTGATAGTCAATAAAATTGATTATATTTGATTAAAATGGTTGTTATATTCATACAAATTAATTACCCTGTTATGCTAATTAAATCTCACTTGAATAAATACGAAATAAATAAACAACATACAAAGTTGATCATTTGATTTAGAACATCAAGTATGCTATAGCTCATTAAATTCAAATATACGATTCGATCTGATTAAGACTCAATAGAGCACATCAAATATGTTATAACTCAACGATTCGATTTGGTTAAGATTCAACGGAGCACATAATGACCAAGATTAATGTGCTCAATCGATCCATCATCTTGCAGGCACGTTAATAAGTAAATCAAACGTCGAGTAAGTATGAAATAATAAACAACACAAAAAAAATTGGAACGTTCTTTTTAACAAGATTGACATTTAAATATGGAACCATAATGCTTAACACTTTACTCCCAAAAAGGGACTAAATTCGATAAGAATATGATGGAATCTTTTTCCCAAATTACCAATCAAAACTTGCAGCTAGCAAATAACTAGTCTTTGTCGTGTTATCCACAGAGTTACTTATAATTTCTTTTTTCAATCAAATCACAGTCTAACATGAATTTCAATCAAATAATCATAATTACTATCCATTTATTACTAGAGTTATGATACACAAACATAATGAATGACCGTATGAATGACACACACACACATAGGAGGTCGGTATTATTTAATTCAGGTCGGGATCCACGCGTCCCATGTGAAGGTACTGTCAACCAAGTGGTCGTTCATTTGGCTTAACTCTTATTACTATTTACAGATTTAGTGAAACCAACTAACATTCGATAATTTTAACGAACAGACTTCTTTCTTTTTGTTTTTGATTTAGTTTGCTGGCAACTCTTTTCCTATTCTTTACCCTTCTTCCTTGCAAGTTCCTCTTGTCAAATTGGTTTGATTAGTCATAGACTTGTACCAATTCAAACTAGCTAATAAGAAAAAGAAGAAAAAGAAAAATTTGCATGTGACCCAAAACAAGATTCTTGTGGATATTATGGCTTACAAGAATTCGAGTCGAGATAAAGATAATTGATTATTACGTTGTTTAACAAAAAATAAAATAAAAAAATGTTCCAACATTTCGAGTTTATAGTAGTGATAGATTTGAACGAATTCCATCTAATTTTCTTGATCACAACCATATTTATCTCGACTCGAATTCTTGACAATATCTCAAGTGACTATGAAAGTCTTAACGATACAACTAATTAATGAACAATTTATTCTTAATTCGTTGATGAAAAATCATCGATCTCGCGTTACGGGGTAACCAATACCATGCCTTCTTGTAGGAAAGATCACAAACAACAAGCTGCAAATCAACCCTACTCCAATCGGACCAATATCCAAAACCTCCTGAGCCTCATGCCCCGGCGTTGGATAAAAGCAACTCGTCACATTCTTATCTCTCAATGCAACGGAAACAAACACGAGTACAGAACTGACTGCATGAACTGCATCGATGAAACTTAACCTGTACTTGCTCAGGTCAGGAAGCGGCCCGGCGGCTGTTGCAGCTGGGTAGTCAAACAGCCATAGCCCTTTGACGGTGGCAAACCCGTAGTAGATTTGACCGTCCGGTGATTTTATGCTGTCAGTGAAACATGCGAGGAAGCAGGAGAGAGCAAGGATTACGAGGAGGACGGCGGTCATGGGGCGGGTGGCGGCATCGCAGACGCCGTTGTTGGTGAAGATTGGTGTGAGGAGTTGGAAGGCTAAAAGGGTGCCTGTGGGGAGGAGATTGGCGAGGTGGGCTGTGCTTTCTAATGCTAGAGAGAGAGCGCCCTGGGGCGGCGGCGGCGGAGTTGGAGTCACGGAGGGGGAGGTGGACGGTGGATTAGATGATGATGGTCTTTGTCTAAGAGACATCGTCGATGATTTTTTTGAGTAGTTACGATGAATTGGTGCTCTTTTGCTGAATTTACGTTGTTGATCTCAAGTTTTTATAGATGTAGTCGAAGATGGTGGACTTTGGGAGGTGGAGAAGTTTCTCACGGCGAAGAAATGTTAGGTGTTTGCTTGAAGGGATGGTTAGGAGAAGTTTCATGTATTTGTGTAGGTGTTGGAAGGAGGGAACATGGAGGACTTTGACTTCCAAGAAATGCGCTAATAAGAAACGCGTGATTTCTTATTCTTGTTATCGTGTCTGGTCATAGACTATTATTTAAAACTTTAACTCGTTCAGGGTGTCACGTTACTCTACAATCATATACTATTTGACGGAAATTAAAATCAAAATTTTAATAAATTTTGATAAAAATTGATGAAATATATGGTTTAAAAGTTTTGAATCTCATGAAATATGTTATTAAAATTAATTATTGATTTTAATTTAAATTAAAATCTGAAATTTAATTCGTATCAAACCGAGCTATTGGTACAAGATTAGTACTAAGTTTAGTGGTGTTACGTATCCATGGTACGATTTTGTCCAATATATTTGACACTCTATAATACAGTTTTGTTAATCTAATTGTTTCGCGCGGATTGTCGCTAACAATTAAAAAAAGTTCACACTTTTTGTATGTCAACACTAATACACTAGTAAGGAAATTGCTAAACCATTACAAAAGGCGCGCCTTTGACCAGCAAAAATGGAAAAACGGTCCAGTCCCGATTATATGAAATCTGCACAAAGGCGCATTCACGCACTTTCTTCACCAGATTTCTCTTGTTTAGTCTCCACAGCAATATGTATGCTTTTTATCAACTATCACCTTCATGGCGCACTCGTCTTGTTCTTGTGTTTATGTACATTAATTGTTAAGCCTCATCCAATGAGATTCCAAAAAATAGCCACTTGACTCCCTGTGATAAGCAAACTCAGGTCCACATTTCTATCACCGGGGATGGATTCAGGACCAAATTGCAGGTCGGGCTAATACGTAAAAAAAAAAAAAAAAAATGTTTTTTTTTTCTACTAAAAAAAATAAATGGGCCAGCCAGGTCCTGGCCTATCTGATGCTCTTAGGTAGTCGAATTCATGCACTTCGTCGAACCCTTCATGGACGAGGTAAGGCGATATGACCAGCAGCAGCACCAATTCGAAGCGAATAGACTTCGAGCACAAGAAGGCACCCCCTACAAGATCCTCCGCACAAGATTTTGTATGATTGATTGATGTGACCTCTTTTCAATAGCCATCCTATCAAGTCAACATGTTAGTCTACACTTCATGCATCCGACGTATGCCATAGGATGACTACTTCTCAAAATCATTTAATTTCCTTGAACCTAGGATTGGTGGAATGACACTCGTGATAGTAATTTGTGTCGAACTCCATCTTAACATTGTTTGACTCTACATCACTTAAGTTCGTACAAGCTACCATGAAAGGTCTTCGTACTCTATAAACACTATAACTCCATACATTATATCGATATCCATGCTTCAACGTATGGGGACTATTGTGTTACATTATCTCTCTACAACTAAAGGGTCACTTCGACAACACAACTTCACTCAAGACAAAATATCCCATGCCAAAGCATCACTTATCCAATTGCAGATTGATGATCACCAAAATTATTAAGATAAAATTTGGAGTATGCTAATTTCAAACTGGGAATTTAATGTGACATCTCATAGAAGATTAATTACAGAACCTCCAGTTAGCTCGATTAAACATGTGAAAATATACCGCCGTCATTCGGGAAATATCATTATTACCCTCTGATTTCGCACACCTCAAGGTGATATCACCACCTTTCTTAGGGCCATTCTTGCGATTACATGCGGCAATCATAATGATTGCAGCCCAATTACAGGTTTACACTGATGACCCACCCCTACAACATCATCATGACTTACAGGATGCAACAAGATTTTGACCAATTGCGGGTTTACAATGATGACCCACCACTCCAACATCATCATGACTTATAGGAGTTGACCTCAAATGCCAATCAGATCCAAGTCGATGACACACATATGAAGATCAACAATGTAACTAATTTAATGGTGGACGACCAACTTGCTCATTTTAAGTCCGTAAAAAGGATTGCAGTAGTCCCCCATGGACCGAACTCAATATACTTTCTTTAGACACTTTTACTCGAATCAATATAAAAGTTCTCTAATACTATTTCAACAATTTTCCTCTTAAAATAAACAATGCAATAAGCCACTCAGAACCATAGATGTAGAATAAAACTTCTTGTACACCAAATTTGACAACTTGGTGTACATCCTCCTCACAATAGGAGGGGGGCCCTCAAACTTGAAAGTGTATACCAAGTTTGATTCATATATGTATGCCAAACATATTTTGTAACTTGTTTGTAGAAGTACTTGCGTCCTATTAGATTAGTGGGATAAATGTTTTCATGTAAATATTGTGTGGGCTTTATGGGCAATCATTGGAAAAAATTCGAGTATTTTGCTGCCTTAACGTTGGTGTGCTGTGGTTGCTAAAACATAGTTGCAACGCCTTGAAGTAAATATTGGAGCACCGATAAATTGCACTACGGTAAATTGCTAAACTATATGTAGTCGTACACACCAAGCCTGTCATTGCTACATCTGTGGTTGCATTCTTGAAAACAATTTCCCTCTATGGAATGAACAACTAGCAGCAATTTTTTGTAGATCTAGTGAAATGGTGATCTGTGGAATTAAAATGTTAACAATATATGTTGCACATGACTATCAAAAGTAGCCCACCTTGCACCATCCAATCTTTATGAGGAATCCACGTGAAAGTGGTTAAAAACTGGTAAAGGGGTGGTTTGGAAAGGGAAAACTTAGCCAGCTTTAATATTAGAAATGGGTAAAACATTGGACAAGCCAAATATATACATGGTCGGGCTCTTAATATTCTAGGTATGACCTGATTTATACTTCTACTTCAGGTTAGATAGATATAGCTTATTGTCTTGTATACAGCTACAAAAATTTTGGAACTCAACCTGGAAATTGTTTGGCCAAGTTGCCTGAAAGACCTCCTGCAAAGATGAAGCCTTAAAAACAAAACCAAACCAAACCAAACATTCTGCCGACTATCATTAACTAGGTAATAAGTGTGACCTTAACTGGAATAGTAAGACTGTGTTGCCATAATTGGCACGTAATAACAAAGATGGCTATATAGTGCTCTATTATCCGTATAATTTTTTGTTCTCATACATCTGAAGGCAGATCATACTTCACATGCCCGAGGTATAGACCACATGCGGGTGCCATAGGACTTGCAGCAGTTACAGTCTTTGCTTTGAGGATGCGATCAACTGAAAAGGTGCAACAAATTGAAAGCGATTATAATTAGTTCAAAAAGTTATGACTTCCCACATGCCTGTAAAGCAAAGCTTGTACGGTCATACCATCAGGTACTGTTAGATCACCACTGCCAACTGCTTTAAGAACCCCAACTAGCAATCTGACCTGCCCAAAACTTAAAGTATTAGAATAGATATGAGATGCATACAAATACACTAACAATCTAAGATAGACTGAATAGCAAAGGTGACCATTGTCTGCATTGGACTGGGACTGTATCTATTTGAAATACATTGGTTGTAGACATAATGAAATATCATGCCTATTTGTATACCAAATTGTCCTTTAGGCTAGACCTCCCCCTCCCTGAAACTACTTAAAAAGGCACATTACATTATCGTGTCAATTGGCTTACTGACCCATAATTCATTCATTTATTGAATCTCGTCTGTAACTACCTCTCTTTCATATGAATAGACAGAGGAAGGGAAACAACCACCACCACTCCAGCGACATGCGCCGAATAATTAATATCTACCATCTACTCTCGTATATCCATATTTGTGTCAGAAAATATGTATAGAAGCCAAACGTTTCCATGAAGCATTCCATATAGTCATTAGAATTTGTAGATTCAAAAGGAACAAGCCCAGCTGTATAATAACGACACCGGCTTAGAAGCCAGAGACTAGAATCACGAACACCAGGATGTTATTTAGCACATTTTGGTCCAAGAAATGATACATATTGTTACCTTCTATAACTTCAATCGATGAATTTGCAATTATTTTTTCTCGCCTCCAAGGCATAAAGTGGTAAGGGTAGTTTCGTAAGTTCCTCCTCTTTAGCGTCGCAGCCATGTCAAGTTATCAATCTTAGATCAATCCATATTCAAATGCAGAAATAGGGGGTCCCTAAGAATTTAGAAGAATATAAACAAATACTATGCAAGGTGTGCAACGTAAATATAGATACCGGTTATGTCCAAAGGCAGGCATTTTTATATTCACATAAATTAGTGGCTAATATCTGATACAGGAAATCTAACCACCATTTTTTCAAAATTTATTTTTGCAGTATTTTGCCCTTTCTTAGAGAGTCACTTTAGATGCACAAGTGGCGAAATTTAGTTAGCGGAACAACACACATTGGACAGTTTCGAAAGTAATATAACACCAACCTGGTGGTAGAGAAAAGAGCGTGCTCTGGCGGTCACCACAAAGCAACGGTTCCTTTTCCTTGTGCCAAATCCTTGATTAACAATGGAATTTCCTACATTCAGTTGATTGAAGCTTCCAGAAACACAAGGATCAATCTTTGACCTGTTCGAGAGTGAAAATGAATCTTCTGCAGCAAAATTACTTTGTTCTCTCTCTGTGATTGAAGGAAAATATGGGCTTGAACCGACCTCAGTAACAGTTAGTTCATCAAGATTTCTAATGGGAGACTTAGCCTGCCAGCCAGTAAGATGAGTTATATTGCGAAAAAGAACATTCTTTGGCACCGGGCCAGCAAATACAAACAAGAAAAAATGGAAGTATTCATAGGTCAATGTTTGAAACTAGAAAATCTAGCTATAATGCCAAAAACACTGCACGTTCCGAAAAGTGACTCCTGCAAACAACTTCGGTATTAAAGCTAGTTATCGGAAAGATGAACAAACCTGACATGCAACAGCCCTGAAAGAACTAAAATCATGACGTCCAACAAGTATTTTGCATGCTTTCTGAACAACAATCAAACCAAGTTTAGACATCGAAAATATGAGAGACACAATTCAGCTTAGGGGAAATGTATGTCCTGTTAGTCAGACCTGCATAGCTAGAAGATCAAGTTCCTCAGGCACGTGCCAAGCCCTGTCTTTCTCAAAGGTTGACAAAGGCACCTTCCCAGTTAACAAACGATAGAAATACCTGTAGCAAAATTAAGAAAATAGTGAATCTCAAATTTCTGACCCAGAAAAATTGTATTGAACAATAAACACACTGTATAGTCCCTTATCGAAGAGAATATGGACGGAAGCAGTGAAAGGGTCAAAAGATCAATTATTAACAACATCCAGCCGATACTGAAATGACCTCAGTTTTTACCTACAATGAACCTAGCAGTTGGGCATAGGCCATAGAGCACGCTGGGCTTAGCTTAAAAGTTAAAAAAGAAAAAAGAAGAAGCCAAAACTGGCTTCTTCTTTTTTTAGGGTGGGGGTGGAGAGGGTGGGCAGTTTCACTCAAAAAGCTGGTTTCTTCTATAAAAGAAGCAAAAAGAAGAAAAGAAACATGCTAATAATTTTGTAAAAAGATTTCAGCAGTGCATAACAACATATGAAATGCTTTGACTGCATTATGTGATATTTCAAAAATACAAGCTAATAATATACATTGAAATGTGAAAAAATCACAAGTTCTGCAGAGATGAAAGTAAGCCTCAGAGAGCAATTGCAATTCCACTGGTAAAGTTGAGTATGATACCTACGTGCGTTCTTGAGCTTTATATCGAGCATGAAAATTAAATGGAACACAACGGACATCAATCACCATCATATCACCACCATTTTTCTGCATTAAAATCCCCGGAAGAAGAAAACAGAACATAAGTTAAAAAATGAAGTGCTATATAGATCACAATTTATGACTGCCTTTGCATAATAACGTATGCCTGACTTTTGAAATAGTTAACTTTAAATATTAGTGCAAATTAGAAAATTTGAGAACTTTGTCTATGGCATCCATGATACAAAAACACGTGAACATGTGGCACCCATCTTTTCCAGGTCGAGGCAAGAATCAAAGGTCTTGTCGTATAAAGAAAAAAACTATTACTTGTCCTTGCACAGTTCTTTGTTATCAGCTTGCCAGTGAAGTCATTGAATATTAAACCTTATACCAATGCAATCACGATATCACGTAAAGAAAATTGGACTCGGTCATCAAGAATAATGATAGAAATATATGGAATACAAATTCAACCACGGCATCCTAACAAAAAGAAAATGTGCTAGATTTAGATGCAATCTTTACGTTATCAATTACTACACATCACCTCATACGAACAATTAGAAGAAATGAAGCATGGATGACTCCACGAGTATAAGCACAAACACAATCTGAATTTTTTTTAAACTCACTTTTTTTCCATTAATTTGAAATTTCAGGTCTCAGAGTCATCCAGATCATTTCAAGTGTATAACTGTTTTAAATTATTCATTCCATCAAATACTGACAAGGCTATATTACCATCTAGTAAATGAGAGGATATCGTTGCATTGGATAGGATAAAAGAAAAAGGTATAATAATATCTATCAAAAAAGATTCAATACAGAAATTTAGGTAGACAATGATGCAACTAAGAAACAGATGGGGATGCTTTTCGCAAAATCATTTGCTGCCCAGCGGCTATATAAGAAATGAAAATGGCAGGGCAAAGCACTAGCTGACAATGCAATGAATCTTTAATCCATACAGAAAAGATAGTCACGCCTAAAGATTTGGCTTCTAGACATAATTCCTTATATCTGGAATTACTAGAATATCAACAGCATACCTGTAGAAAATGGTTGACAGCTCTTTTAACCACTGAAGGTTCATGAGGTGGTAACTGCATATTGCAATCAGTGAAAGTAGTAAATATACCTTCCTCTTTATACACAAGTCATTTGCTTCTGTAGGTCTCATGTATTTTGATTTGTAAAGTAGAGCATAGTTTATTGACCAAATTCAAAATCAGTAACATTCAGTGTTAAAAACATAATGATGATGCACATACATAAGCTTGAACAACTCTATACTTAGCAGATGATTCTTTTCGAGCAGAAGGGCAGGGCCAGAGAGAAAGTGAGAAAGTAAGAGTGAAGTAAAGAAACCCTCTAAAATTGGTAAGGTAGGAGGTAACAGCAAAAGGACAACTTATATTAACTATAAAATTTCAAAATGATATTAACTTAAACATAGAGAACCACCCCAAAAAAAAAGTTTAGCTAGACGTGACCCGCCCAAGCAATACACATTACATTTATCCAATGTATCCGTGTTACTTGCTCGTGCCACAGAAAAGGAATAGACTATCAAGCTCAAGTGAAAAACATAAATCAGGAAGTATTTTCTAGATAAGTTGGTTACCACTTCACCAGGTTTTCTTTTGCTTATTCTCTCGACATCCACATGGCACACATTTGATAACGCATGAACTCCCGCATCCTTAACATTAATTAATTCAGAAATGCCATAAGTAAAACAAATGTAATAAAAACTGACGTCAGATGGAACGAAATCATCCAGTAAAATATGAAATCGAAATACTCACAGTTCGACTTGAGCAAAAAATTGAAACTGGATGTCCAATAAATTTCTGAAATGCCTCCTATTTTCATCCATAAAAAGATATTCATAAAATACATCATAAAATTTATGAACTGTCTGGCGATTAAGAAAAATAAATAAATAACCTCCAGAACACCGACGACGGTCCTGCAATTAGACTGTTGTTGAGCACCCGAAAATCGGGTACCAATGTACTCAATAGCAACTAAATATCTCTGTAATTTAGGGTTCGGATTCATATTCTTTTCGATTAGTTTTCTCTCTTCTTCTTCCTTGTCCTCCTCCTCGGCGCCGTCAGTGAAATCTTCGCCGTTTATTTTGGCGACTTTGGATGGGCGTTGGGGAGATTCTGGGCGCGAGTGCTTGGAACTCTCTTGAATAAGATCGTCAGACATTTGTCCGCGCAAAATGCAAAATGGAGAATGGAGGTTTTAGGGGTTTTGGAATATATTTGAAAGAACGGCTTAGGAGGGTTTACAGTATAGATAAAATCAATGAATGCCCAGTGCTCACTAGTCACTACATGATTAAAAAGGGTAATTTACAAAAATAGCCCAAACATGTCAATTGAAAATGATTTATGATAAATGTATTGAGTTCTTTGCATTGGGCTCTCGCTTTGTTTGTTCTAGGGATGGCAATTTACCTCGTCCTGCCCCACCCCGCCCTGCCCCGTCCTGCCCTGTCTCGTCCCGATCCGAATGGGGCAAAAAAAATTCATCCCGACAGGTTGGTGGGGCGAGGCGGGGATGCCCCGCTCAGAACCCGCACCGTGCAAAAGAAAAAAGATTTAAAAATTAAAAATAATTACA
>CADEPD010125462.1:0-13119 GCA_902829195.1 Fraxinus dipetala
TTTTCTTTTTATTTTATTTGAATAGAGAGTAAAATGGTCAAAATATGGTGAAAATGACGTTCAACGCACGAAAAGTGATAAATAACGATATACATGACAAGAAATGAAAGGTATAAACGATTTCCAAAATCAACCATCTGAAAAGTTTTGTGCTAATTAGCCTTTAATTAATAACCAAACGTGCATAGACTTTGAACATTTATATCCTTAAAACTATTATAAGAAGGAAAAAACAGTGAAAGAAGTGCTGAAGTTTAGGCGCTCCATCGTTTTCGGGAAATTGTCGGTGTTAATCAGTACGTATTTACCTCTCTCTAATATAGACAACCATTTATCTCTCTACAGTGACTGTTTATTCGCCAGTTCGTATACTCTTTGCACAGGAGTAGCAATTAGCTGTACGTATTTGTACGTATGATATATGTATCTATGTGTGCATATAAAATAATATCTAATGGGTAGATAAACCTAACAAGGAAGAAAAAGATAGATGGTTAAACAATAAGCGCCAATTCATAAAGCTGGGGGTTGGGGTTCTTACTCTCACTGTATACTCGAACCTTGTTCTACACACTCTCTCTCTAGTCTCATTCTGTGGATATGGTTTGATTTTCCATTTGTTTGTTATCATTATTGTTATTATTACAGTTAGAGAGAGAAAGAGGGTGTAGTAGAGAAGAAATTTTACTGCTACAAATACATACATACAGACCCAGATTGGAGTGAGAATTGGATCTGAAGAAATGGGTATGGATCCGAGACAGGTGTTGGCAGGAGTGCTTACTGTTACAATGTTCGTAATGCTGGGGAATATGATCAAGCGGGACCACTTTGATTCTGTTCAGGTACTACTGTTTTGCTTTTACTGTATTGATTCTTATGCTTAATAGCGCTTGGGGTGGATTCCCGAGCTTGATCTTGAGGGAATAAGGGCTCGATTGGGAGAATTGGTAATGAAATTACTGTTTGGTTTGATTTTGGTCTAGGTTTATTTGATCTGAATTTGCGGGCTAATTCATGATAATATGCAACTTTGTGAAGCTTGGTTTGATTTGCATTGACTTCGATTTAACATTTATTTCACCTCTCTTTCTCGATTTTGACTTCAAAGAACTACATTAATTTCCCCGAATTGTCTTTTATTTAATGTAGATTAGCTCATGATGATGTACAGATTGTGAAGCTTGGATTGATTTTATTTGACTTTGATTTCACACTGATATAGTCTCTTTTGCGCAATCTCACTTCAAACAGCTGTATTGATTTTTTCGAATTGAATATCTTCTATTGTGCGATTTGGCTTCAGACAACTGCATTAATTTTTCTGAACCTAATGTCCGTTATTGTCCATTGACATCATGTCTTATAGTTGTGTATCTGATGATGTATGCATATCTGTAGTGCTCTATATTGTCGGCCTTCTGTTTTTCGTAGCTTGCAGCAGCAACTTTACATTTCTACATTCTTTTAGCCTTCTCAATTTTATGAATTTTGTTCCTTTGTTCCATGATTCAGGACAAAGATAAGAGTGGTTATATTTAATTTGACACAATGACAAAGAGGGATGAAGAGATCTATAAACTGCAATTTTATTAATGTGCATTGTCTATCATTGTTGACTTAAGTGCGTTTCTTTTTCTTATTCTTATTTTCATTTTCTTGTTGGCTTTCCTCTCGATACAGACAGCTGTTCACGAGACAACCAAGGCTTTGGAGCATGGCCATGCTAGTGGTAAAAAACAGGCTGAAGGACTTTGGAAGGACGAAGGCTTAGCTCTAAAGCCATGTTGGGATAAGCCAGTTTTGGGTGAGTAAAATGAAGTTCTTGAGAAATCAGTCGTATTGTATCTGAAATATTTTAACGGTTATGTTTTTTGAATTTTTCTTGTATGTTCGTCTAATTTTGTGTTTTGATGACAGAGGAGTCGGATGAACTGCAAGGGTATGTCACCTTGTCGTTAACTAATGGCCCTGAGTATCACGTCTCACAGGTATTTTGAGTTGCCACCCTGCTTTTTATTTATACAGAGTTTTAAAATATATATTAGTAGACTTTCTTGATGAACTTATTCATCAAAAGATTTCCTTACCAAACATAGTAACAGCCTTAACCGTGTGAGTTTGTAATATTGATCCTTGACAACTCCATCCTTGGCCCTTGCAGGAATTTATATTACTATTTATCAATTTTTTCTTCCGAGGGAGGGGGATTAAGCTCGGGACATATATTGTTCAGACTGCTTGAATTTTTTTCATCTCTTGCATTTCACCATTTCTCTGGTAATTGTTTTGTTCAGATTTCTGATGCAGTGGTGGTGGCAAGATATCTACGTGCAATTCTTGTACTCCCAGACATTAGGGGAAGCAAACCTGGTGACAAGAGGTACTTTTTTGGTGGTCTATTTTTCAGTGATGCGGCTATGTCTTTAGTTATAGTACATGGCAAATGTGATGGATTTTTTTGATGATGTAATACGCATATTCTTCGGGGAAAAAAAAGGAGAGGAAAATGTAATTTAGTCTCATCGCCTTCATTCACGTATTATTCCAATGTATTACAGCCATGGATGATTCTCTTTATCTATCTTTAAAAAGAGTTAGTCGAATAGATAACAAATTTCCTCTGTGAAAAGTGAAATGCATATGCTCCTCCCTTTTGGATAATCATGTAACTGTGAGCATTTAGTTGATTTTTTCACTCCCCAGAAGACTAAATCCACTGAGAGAAGTGAGAACCTATTGTTACATAGGTGTGCTATAAGTTGTATGAGTTTGCCATATCAACCTATTGTATCATCTTCCTTTGCATTAGTGATATTGGGGGATAATCACTACCCTGATGTAGTATTTTTGTAATTTTCAGGAACTTTGAAGATGTTTATGATGTTGAAAAGTTCATATCAAGCCTTGACGGTGTAGTGAAAGTTGTTAAATCTCAGCCTGCTAAATTATCTGCACGTAATCTTGCAGTTGTAAAGGTCCCCAATCGGGTTAGTGATGAGTACATTGCAGAAAATATTGAACCCGTATTCAGAAGCAAGGGAAACATAAGGCTAGCAACTTACTTCCCTTCAGTAAACATGAAAAAGAAAAATGAAAAAAGTAAGTCCAACTCTATTGGATGTTTGGCAATGTTTGGAACCCTTGAGCCACAGACAGAAGTTCGTGAAGTTGTTGACTCATTGGTGAATCGCCTGAGGACCTTAAGTCGAAAGTCAAATGGACAGTTCGTAGCAGTTGACCTTAGGCTCGATATCTTAGAGAAAAAGGGTTGCCATAAAAATAGTGGATCAAAAAGCTGTTATGGTCCTCATGACATAGCGCAATTTTTGAGGAAGATTGGGTATGACAAGGACACAACAGTATACGTGACTGAATCAAGATGGGACAGCAGCCTCGACAATCTAAAGGATTTCTTCCCGAAAACTTATACAAAGGTGAAATCTTGTTCTGTTATTTCTCCTTGAAATATATCTCTAACGAGCTTTTTGAACACCAGGAAGCATTATTAGGAGCATCTCAAATGGATTCCATGTATTGCTATCTAGGTGGTACAAAAGTTGGAAGACTTCCGGTCTAAATGGCACTAATGTCTAATAAATAGATAGTCAAGTTCAGAATTAGTCTCGGTGCTTTCTATGGATTGTTATCTACGTGTTTTCTATTTTCTTAAAATAAAAACAAAATGTCTAAAGGATAGGAGATATAAATCTGTAAAGAAAATATTAAGTTTGCCAAGTCACCCCTTCAATCAGAGCTTTGCTCTAGACATTTTCTATTTTTTCTCTGTCATGTTAGCTTGACGGAGTCCCTATCAGTTTGCACTGGAGAGAATTTTTTTTAAACACTGTCATTTTTGCTTATGTGGCGCAATTTTTTAAGTAATCCACAATTCCATTGGAGATGCTCTAATATTTAGTTTTCCTTTTTACATTGCAGGAAAGTATAATGCCGATGGATAAAAAGGATAAATTCCTTGGCTCAGAAACTTCTGAATATGAGAAGGTTATCGACTTCTACATTTGTTCTGAAAGCGATGTTTTTGTACCGGCCATTTCCGGCCTGTTTTATGCCAATGTTGCTGGGAAGAGAATTGCTTCTGGTAAGACACAGATACTTGTTCCAGCAAGCATTCCTGGTTCTACCGCATCTTCTGGAGATTTCATATCTCATTATGTCTCAAAAAAGAATCATTTTGCCTATTCGTGTTTCTGCTAGTTCTCGTGAAACTGTGTGGGCATAAACTCCACAGATGCACAGCACTTTCAAAAAGGGTCATTTCTCCTGGATCAATTTTTTCGGGGTTAATTTATAAGTAGTGAAACAGATTGGTTTTGGAATTGTATTGCATTTTATTCAAGAACAAGAAGAGACCTCTCTTAGAGGATTCCGCCTAAGGGGTTTTGTCGTACAATTATAGACTTTTAAGGTGTGATAGTCGAATGTTTGTGGAATGCATTGTAAAATCATTGTACTCTCTATACCTTGTAATAAATTTTACATCCAAGTTTTGTAGTTTTGTCATCCACAGCTGTCAATTGCTCCGCTATGAATAATTTTGCTTGAAGGGAAAAAAAAAAAAAATGAAACTGATAATCTGAAAACACACATTTTTGTGAAATAAAAGATGACATGTTTAATCACGCGTTTTATGGGATCTACAATTTTTATCAAATTTTTAATCATATATCATTAATTTTTATTCCTACTAAAAATCCGTTTTTTAGCTAACTAAATAGGGGCATAATTTTGTCTTGCTCTTATTCTTCTCCATTCTTTGTGATACTCCACGTCACTGAAAAAGGGGTGTGCCATATGCATAATTGAGTTTTAGCCCCTCAATTGAATAGTGTCTGGGTGGATTCTCAAGCTTGATCTTCAATGATATAACGTTTGTTTGGATCTATTTCAAGAAAAGTGATTACATTTTTCTACATGAGCTGGTATCAAAACTGGAGTTCTCATATTCGATTCTTCAAGGCAGTGAAAATGATGTAATACATCATTGAATATGGGATGTGCCTATTGGTAGCCACAAAATAAATAGTAGTTGGAGTAGATTCTCATACCTAATCCTAAGTAGTATAAAATTTAATTGCGTCTCTCCTATCAGCTATAGCTTTTGAGAAAAGTGATTATATCTCCTCACGTTACTTCATTTTTACTAAAAGGGCAAAAAATGAATGAAAATCAAATGGATGCTTGATTGACTGTAATATTGTTTCTATTTCTCCATGCTGATCTTGAATCCCCCTTTTTCATGTTTAATCATTACTATAGAAAATAGAGATGAGAGTAAAAGTATTTTACACGCCACTACATGCAAGGCAGGTGGGTTGGAGGAAACTTGTTGCCAATTGTCATTTGATGCAGAGAATAACTTAGAAGTTTCTTCTGCAACTCATCATAATAGGTGTTCCTGCATTATCATCCCTTCTTTTTCAAGCAAAATAATGCAGTTTGTCAATGCCTGCTCTCAATACTGTTAAAATTTGGCCTTTTTCTCTTACAGGAGGGGGAAATAGGAACTACATTTTAATCAGATATCCATTATTTACCACTCTTTTTATTGAATGAAAATAAAATAAAGTATTCCAAAAAAAAAAAAAAAAGTGAGAGCCACCCAGTTCAAGGCAATAAACATCAGTAATTTATTCCGTGTACATGTCCTGTACATGAATAATCACCTATTTTTGCTTCTAATCCCACTTTGATAAGTTGATATATTATCATATATATTCAGGCATAGATTCAAAGATCCAAATGAGTAGTGAAATTTACTTTTCTAAGAAGAATTTGATCTTCAAGAAATTGGACGGGCTTCTTTATATATAAGGGGATTTCCCCTTATTCTCGATAGATTCCCTCTCTATCTCTTTCGATATTAACTAGAATTACGACGAGCTGCGACACATCTCTGGTACGGCTTAATGAACACCTTGGCTAGAGGTGTCTGTGGAACTGGAATCAGTTTTCCAACAACAGCAAGGGGCCAGCTGCACGAAACAAGAGAAAATTCCCACATATCCTAAGATAATTGTCATCAAATTGAGTAAAACACGAGATTGAAGATTTATAAATTTCATGGTTCATGCATATGAGACCTAAACTTCTATGGATGTTGTCCGCATATTAGAGTATTACTATTCGTAAAAATCTTTAATAAGTTCGGTTTTACCTGGAAAACTACAAGAAGTTCAGTAACTAATCATTGTATCTAGGAGTGGACAAAATATCCAAATCAAATCAAACCAAATCAGAAGCGAACCAAATCGAGCGATTCGGATCGGTTCGGTTCTACAAAATAAATTAATGGTTTTGGTTCTAATTCTAGAACCGAGAACCAGAACTTAAACCAAATTTGATTTTTAATTTTACTTTTCTATATATATTAATTAGTAGAGATCCTAATTTTGTATTCATTGGAAACAAATCATTAATCGATTTTGGGTTATTGGAAACAGCCCATTAATTGTGTACACCATAATTTTGTATTCATTTGAATAATTTTTCTTTCACTCCTTTTCAATTTACACAAAATCGAGGCACGCTTGCACCTTATTATATCACATCAGTAGAGAGACTCTTTTAAGATCGAAAAATGGAATTATCCAATCACTTAAAAACCTTAAAAACTATTTTTTCACTTTGATTGTTTGAAGAATTATTTGTGTTCTTTACAAATAGAGAAAAATCCAATAAACATTTACCGAGTATTATATTTAGACTTTTGCAATTTTGATGATTGATAATTTGATCTTACTGAATATTTGATTTTTTTTATTTAGGTATATATTATTAACTTATAGATATGATGCAAGTCTAAAGATTTAAGAAATAAAATTAGATCCAAACCAAACTAGAAACGAATAGTTAGGTTCCGATTTGGTTCTATTATCAAAAAAATTATTGGTTTATGATTCAGTTTGGTTCGATTCTCTTGGAATTAGAGCCAAAAGGAACCATGTACACCCATAACTGCATTTTGTGAAAGAACATGCACGGGGTTTCAGCACAAGAAGTTATAATGATTGGAACACTTTGCACGGCCATATTTCTTTTAGAAAAGCTTCCTAGTTATATAATCGGCCCCGTTCTATGCTACCATGTTTCATTCACACAATCCTCCCAATATTCTTAACTGAATAAAGATTTTCAAACAATAATTACTAATGTTAAAGAAAAATATCCGAACCTGAAAATGCCAATGGCTAGACAAACAAGCCATAGATTCAAACTCAGCTTAACTGTTGTGGCGAACTTTCCAAGGAACTCGATGATGATTATCTATTACAGATCAGGAGCTTGTTAATGACGAACTATTAGTTTAAAAATCCAAAACCGAGAAATTATAAATGTATGGCATCTCACCTGAAGTATAAATGTAGTTCCCACTATGCCTATGAAGAAGTGGTTTTTGGTCACCCCTTCAAAGACATTCATCTCCTCTGGTTTCCGAGCATTGAACTCATTGAATATCTGTAAATTGACAAGTGGAAAGAATGAACTTGGTGGTAAATCTGGCCTCCCACAGAATTATGGGGTACTAATTTCTCTTGTAATATAATAAAACATATTATGTTTTGCTAAGCTTAGAAGTTTACTTGTAAAGAATAAGTTGTAAAATAAGTAGATATTAATCGATTTGGAAAAACCTTACTTATTTTGACGGTAAGAAAAAAAAGTAAGTTATCTAAACGTGCTGAAGACATAAAATTAATAAAAACTAACTTTGTTTAAGTTTAGTCAAACATAAATTAGAATGTACTTACTTGACAAAGAACAAATCCATTAAATATCACGGTATTCTTCACCATGTTAGCATGCTCTGGCAGCTCATCCTTCAAGTTGAGAACGATCTTGCCAGAGAAGTTAAAAATAAGAAGGACTGTAACTTGATATATAGCCTGCAGGATAGAAGATTATATAGCAATACTAAACAAATTTCTTTAATTAACAAAAATAAACAGCCAAATTCAACAAATAATAATTTAACAGACCTGTATAAGCAAGTTCCTCCACATGATATTTGTGACAAGAGGCTCCCTGAAGCATTTGGAAACAATTAAACAAAATAGGGTCATGCACTCTTTACACAAGCTTTTAACATGGGAAGAAATTCTAACTTGGGGTGCAATTCTTTACGCCATTCCCTTTTATTTATTTTTACATTCCCATTTGAAACAGCATACTCCAGTTGATTAGACTAACAGCCTACTTTGAAATTGAAAATGTAGTTAGCAGGACAGAAAGTTATGAATGAAATCCCTCCTTTGATATACAAATGTGTTTGTATTTAACAATTCAAACTTTTGAAGCCTGGGTTGATTCCTGGTGTCAGATTTTCAAGTAGCAAGCTTATTATAACAGAATGGATAGAACAAAAGCTATGTAGACCTCATGTTCGAGTATATTTTGCTTCAGGTATTGATGGGACTCGTAATAGAGAGGATACGTTCGTGTTTGTTAGGAGGTAGGTGTACCTTGCACTCGGTCAAAGTTTCTGTCTGCTACGGAGGTTAGGTTTTGCCCACCCCCCACCGCCACCCACCCTCTTTCTGCTACCTTTTGTTTTCCATAAAGTAACCAGCCTCGTGGTGATTTTTAGTAAATAAATAAATACTGTAACAACAATGTATACAGACTTATAGCAGACAGCTCCCAGGTGATCTCGTTATGAAAACTTGGGATGCATGTATTAGTCATGTGATGTATCCCATACGACGACATCAAAAGAGAATGCAATATATAGAGGAGTTCTAACCTTCGACCAACTGGAGGTCTATGCATAAGTTGGTCAGTTGGTGGTTCGGTAGCCAATGCCAGAGCTCCCAAAGTATCCATGATGAGATTAACCCAAAGAAGCTGTACCAAAAGGCAAAACAGTGAAGAGATACCTCAATATTCGAACTCTGAATCCCAACTTAAATACACATATGCATCAGGAAAAGGTTCCATATTTGATTGTGCGTCCTAGAAATCTAAGATTCTTGAATTTATTTTAAATCATCACTCCATTAAAAGATACCTGCACGGTGTTCAAAGGGACATCACCAGAAGAAACTGCAGCAACAACATTTATAACAAGAGCTGCAACATTAACAGTGAGCTGAAACTGGATAAATTTCTGAATATTTGCGTATACAGAACGCCCCCAGCGGACAACCTACGCAAAAGTAAATGGAACTGTGTCAAGCTAAAGAAAAAATTACATACATAACTCGGCAAGAAAGCTGAATTATCATACATGTGTTTATTAATATGTGCGATAACACTTGACATTGTTTCTTGTGTAGTAAATTTGTGTTCCATTTAAGGTTAGACGCAATAAGTAAAAAGAGAGAGCTTTTTTGAACTCTTAAAGAAGCCAATGAAAATGTGACTAGAGGATGAGATAAATTCTCCAACACTAACCTTTACTACTGAAGAAAAATTGTCATCCAAGATAATGATGTCCGAGCTTTCTTTTGCAACTTCAGTTCCTTGTATTCCCATGGCAAGACCAATATCAGCCTGCAAATATAGAGAAAAAGTGTAGGAAATTAAAATATACACGGCATTACCTAAAAAGTCAACAGTTATATATTGCTGAGTCACAACACTTTTGTATTAGATGAAGTGAATATGTCCCACACAAGGCCCAACATATTTTTGAGGTGAAACGATGGAGTGTCCAGGTCCAGGTCCAGGTCCAGCAATGCACTACTAGTAGATTAGTTGGGAAAATAAAAATCATTTAGACTAGAATTAAAGAAACCAACTAGCATTTTGGGTAAACTGACTTGTATAAACCTAATAAAATGGTCAAAATGACCTGTAATCATCATATATAGTAGCTGGTCAGGTAAAATATTTCTGTCCAAGGTCGTGCTAGGATATTATTGTCATATAGTCTCTTGTTAAGGGTAGTTTTGTTTTAAAGTCAAAAATTAGATTTTAACTTTTTTTTTCAATTATCAGGTAATATTTATTATGCAAAAAATTACGAAAACTTTTTATATCTACTCTTTCTCTTATCTCTAATTTTTCTCTATTCACTCTATCTATTTACATGCCACCGAAAACCAACTACTAGATTAAATCATCATTAGTTTGAAAAGTCTGGTCAAATGAATCTGAGAAGGGTTGGGCCCTTTTAAGGTGAACTTGTGTTGGATTTGCAGTCGACGGTGGTCCGACACTGCATTCGATGGTGCGCTGTTGCTCTTGCCTTTGGTTGTGTGCGTCTGGGTGTATTTGTGATACAGGGGGTGTGGAGGTGATATTGGATTTAAGTAGGTGGTGGTGATAGTTGTTGTAGATTTGAGGTGAAAGTAGTGGTGGTGGGTTGTGTTTTTGAGGTGTCGATGGTGATTTAGGTGGTGCCGATGGTGGTGAAGTGGGGTGGGGTGAGATGAAGGAGATGAAGAGTAATTTGTAATCAGTTAATTTGGTAATTTGTAATCGATAAATAAGTTATGATCTACAAAAATGTGTAATTTGTAATTGTGACTCACAATTTGTATTTTTATAATTGTGATCTTATGTGATTTATAACTAGTATATGATTGTGACCATAAATTGTATGTTATTGTGAACTTGAAATATTTAATTAATTAATGGGTCACAAATTTTATGAGGTGGTCACAAATATTGAAAGAATCTAACAAGTTTCTTAAATTTGAAAGTGTATTTTGAAACTATCTTGAAACTATGTTAATTATGTACTTTTCCCTAATATGATTCCATTTGACTGGGCAGCCAAGATGAAGATTGGGTCACCTGTAGGGTTATTAATGAAGTGGGTTGTTATTTGGATGTCTGAACTATGTTATTTTGTTGGGCCTTCCAATGGATGACTTGCTGGGCTTTTTATCAATTTTAGGCTAAATTAGACCCAGTTTGAACCCCCATTATTTAAAAACTCAATTTTTCTAAACTTATTTTAAACCACATATTTTCCCAATAAAATAATTATACGCATAAATTCAAAACTTTTTTTCTACTTCTTAAACACACTCTGAAAAAACACTACTGCAAAATCAAAATTTTCAAAAAAAGGGGACTCAAACACGCCCCTTCCTTTGTTTGAACAATCAAAATATTTTATAGTTAGTTTTGAAAGTTTCATGGGCAAGTTGTGTTCCAGCATTTTGGAATTTTAAATTTGTTTGGTTTTGGTTTTGGTTTCAAGAGTTGTCTAATTTTGCATCAAGGTGATGATTTGGAATTTGGTATTTGGTTTAGTTAATTTGCAATATGAAAGTTTGTATCAGCATCCGATTTATATAGAATTGGGGAATCGGTATGTCCAACTCATCAAATATTTGGTATGTCCAATTCGTTTTGTCATATGTCCAGATTATCTGAAATTTGAATTTGTTATTAGGTCCAATTAATCTCGAGTTTGGATTTGAAATTTGCTTTCGTTTGGTTGGGTTCTATGACTATGTTTTTGCAAAATTATTGGCTTCATCAAATTTTAACTCGGTTTTATAATGATAAATTATGCTCATAGACCATATGACGTATCTCAACCCTGCGTAGAGGAGTGCCGAGTGACTCTAGCCCTAAGGGGGAGGATAGTTTGAACGAGTGAAGGCAAACCTTACATTATTCAGTTGGTTTTACAATGATGAGTTCAACGTATAGACGGCTAACAAGATTGATATTTAGCGGATCACGTGCAATCATACATGAAGTAGTTTGCGTTCTTCTTTGCAAACTCTCAATACCATCGTGAGTTTGATGGGACGCTAGGATATTATGTGATAGAATACTAGAATTGATATTATTATATTTAATTTTCAATTTAGATACATATTTTTGGAAGTATAATTATGGTTTTATTTACTAACTTTAATTATATATTTCCTACTTAGAATAGAATTATTGAAACCCTAAATAAAAGGGTCCTGTGATTAGTAATAAAACAACTTTAATATGATAAATTGATAATTTGCTTTGCCCTCAATTCTTGTGTTCTTGGCCTCCCTTTTTCCCTTATTCTATAATTGTTCCATAGCATCCTTCCTCAATTTGGTATTAGATCTCACTTCGTTTCCTTTGGCCAATATTCCTATCCACCACCTTCAATCACACAAACCCACTCAAGTTCCAAACCATATGTGCACTCCATTTACCAACATAATAAACAAATATAAAAATTGTACTACCAGCCCTACCCCTATAAAAATAGCCCTCAACCACCCAAATTTCAGCCTTGATTAGCAGCAGCAGTGCACCCAAAAAAAAAAAAAAAAAAAGCCTGTTCATATGTTTACGCCCCTAAAATTAGTTTTACCTTTTTTATCAGTTTCAAAAATTAATAATAATAACGTTCTTTGGTGCTGTTTATGTTAGTGTGCTATTCAACAAGGCTGCTGTTCACAAATACTCCAAATTCATGAAGAAAAAAAACTAACCCATTACATAGATATTATCCAAATCGATAAACCCCACACCAGATCCAAAATCTTAAGCCCAATTAATCTCAAAAACCTAATCCGGCCTACTACCACATCATCTTCTTCCATCAACGACACCTGCCACCACAAGCTCCGTCACCTGCACTTTATTCATCGACGCCGCCGATCGATCCACAATAACCAAAAACACCGTCATCTCCGTCTCTATCGACAAGCATCAACTCTTCATCTAACCTATTATCGACAACGATGCCTACTCTCCCGCCTGCAACCTCTCGACCAGCAACTCACACATCATTCAGCCACTTCACACCGCCATCCACACACAAATCGCCACCTCCAAGCTCAGATTCTGTTCTTCTAGTTTCTGCTACCGCCACTTCCTCTATATCGCGCCAAGAACTACCCTTGTCTAACCCACACGCTTATCACCAACAACCACCCACAATTAACTCGCTACCGAAAGAAGAAGAATAACAATAGGCAAAATTTCCAACAACACCAAGTCTTAAAATTGAATACGTATAGCTTCGTCAATAGGACAAATTCTAGAGCCACCATATTGTCGATCTAATTGGATGCGATAAAGTGACACTGGTTCCTACAAAAACTTGTTTTGAACCCCCGAGAGATAATACCAAATTCAATTATGTTATTTGACAGCACTACTTCTTATTTACTTGTTTGCTGAAAACAAAAAATAAAAAAATAA
>CADEPD010125578.1:0-10020 GCA_902829195.1 Fraxinus dipetala
TTCTGAAAGGGACTGATGATTTAAGTAGTTTTGAGGCTTTTTTCCATTTGCAGAAGCAATCTCTAAGGAGGAAAATCAGAGAATTATAAGTTTATTTGACCTTGTTAAACAAAGGTTCAGCAAATGTTGTTATATAGTCGAGGTAGGCTAGGGTATTTTTCATAATAGAACCAGACTAGTTAACAGTTTTCCTCGTCGTACTGAGCATCCCAGCTCATAAAATGGGTTCTTCAGGGAATCGGATAGTTTGGTCAGCGGTTTTGAAAAGACCAATCTGATTTCCATTGAAATTTGTGGAAAATGAACAATTAAGCCCTTATTTGACAATCGAAAATAGAGTTTTAAATATAAATTTTAAAAAAATATGGTTAAATAGTAGGAAAAAAAAATTGGGTTTACATGGTATTATTTTATTGTATAAATGTATGATCGAAAATGAGTATATAAAAAAAAAAGTTAAAAACAATTGTTGTTAAACAAGGGGCTAATTCTATGCAGAAACATGGACTGGACCGAATCAGAACCAAATGGTTCCAACTTCTTTTTATACTTGAAAAATAGATTGTTATAAATTTTCTTATTTTACTTTTGTATTTTTGTTTTCAACAATAAAATTGTTGATTCATATAAATTCACATAAATTGTGAATTATTTAAAAGGTTCTAAGACCCAAAATGGGGCCAATTTTAACCACATATTTCATATTATATCACTATTTAAAATACATTCTTTCCTCAATAATATTCATCAAACACTAAAATCTGCAATTTTTCAACCATACATTTCATCAATTTTTATCAATATTTACTAAAAATTTAATTTTAATCCCCATCAAACAAAAACTAAATATATTGCCCATTCCTTGGCTACCGAAAAAAAAATCCATTTCTCAGGAATTTATGATATTCTTATTCAGATTGATGCCAATTTATTCATAAGCCAAAAACCTTGTACTTTGCATACATATGAAGAACAAAAATAAATATTAGAACTGTAAAAAAGAAAAAAGGAAGAAAAAAAAAAGGGTTAAACATTAACAGAAAAGCATTGGTATTTCTTTTTCTTCAAATCTTATTGAGCTAAAAAGAAGCATTGTATAATACTCAATGACTGAATATATAAAACAGGCTACAATAGAAATAACAGGAAATTGAATACAAATTATCGAAAGAAATATCAATACAAGCCAAAAATGTAAACTAAAAATAAAAAATTTCAAACTACATAAAGGCAATGAAAAGATATATCCGCAATTTCTCAAGAGTTGTACAAAAACATCTATAATAAAACATTGACTAAATCCAACTACAGGGGTTGAGTGCAAAAAAACATAAAATCAGTTGTAGCATCTAATAAGTAAAATCCTAATCATACAGACAAGTTCCTTTCTGGTGTCTATCTGTAAAAGGTTTAAAAAAAAATTAACAATGTTCCTTTTGTTCACATAAACAGCTGATCAAACCCTTTTACATTCCAGAACAAGTGAGGTTGACATGTACTCGCCTGGCTAATTCTAAGCCTAGTCGTTATTTTCATCTTTATCCGAATTGTTGTCCCCAGAATCGTCTGCTGCCTCCTCATCTTCATCGTCCGTCATGTTATTTATCACTTCAGTGATTATAGCCTTCACATCTGCTTTTCTATGCATCAGATCCATACCAAAGTGGTCTCCTGAGATAAACTCAAAAGGATTAGCAAATCGAAACCAAAGTGTTAGTGCATGTTTGGATAAGCTTATAAATTGGTCAAACCTATTTTTATCCACGCATTTCATAGAATCCACAATTTTTACCTAATTTTTTAACCACACATTCCTTAGAACCCACTACTTAAAAGCACTTATAAGCTCAGCCAACCAAGCACTCTAGAAAGTTCTAATGTAGTAATGTGTACTCTTGTAGGAAAAGTCATACCAAGTAGTCTGAGAATATCGGATAACGTGGCCTGCATTTCAGGAAAGGGTAAAGGTTGTCAACAGAAAATCCGTAATTGAACATTCAGTCTAATGTGAAATAGATGACAAAACGTCCAACTTACAGTATTAAAATCTACTTCCTTCAGTATTTTAACTACCACTGCATGCATTTCTTCATTACTGGGTTCGATCTTGGCCTTCTTGCTGCTTTTCCCTTTGCCTATGGCAAATCAAGAAACATGAGCAAGCATGACAAATAAAGAGAGCCAATTCCAGAAAGATTGCACGAAGACAAACAAATTCCCTAACCGATCACGTCATTTCCATTCAATGAACATTATAACAACATTCAAGCTCAAATTTGGGGAGGGGAGCCTTCACCAAATTATTGTGCACTACGGTGATTATTGAAGTGATAATTGACTGACAATTAAATGACCATGACACGGAAATAGACATAAATGTAGCATCTTAATATATAAGAAAAACCTCAAACTGGAGGGTTCCTAGGTTTTCAAGCATCACTGTTGGAAGAAGAGTGCCATAAATGAATGTCAAGGAGTAATACCTTGATCTGTTGAAGACTTGCTTGATCGTTTCTTGTTTGAAGCCTTTTCCTTTGGTGCACTTGTATGCTCTTCAATTTCCTTATTAGCCTTCCGCTTTTTCATCGAGGACGCCTTAATTTCATTCTTCGACTTCGCTTCAGCAGCATCTTTCTTAGATGCTGAACTGGAAGATTTTTTAGTAGATTTACCAGAGCTTTTGGAAGATTTTGAAGGGCTGCCTTTGGTAACAGGTTTAGACTTCTCACTCGTCTTGCCACTACCATCTTTTTTAGCACTCTTCTTTGAAGTAGATTTCTCAATGGACTTCTGCTTTCTGGGTTCATCTTCATCCTCTTCATCCTCTTCCTCCTTTTCTTCCGACTTATTCCCTTCCTGCTCACTTTCTGCTTTATCAGCTATGTCATCGTCGTCTTCTTGATCATCTTCAGTCTCTAAAGGTTCACTTTTATCACTATCTTCTTCCTCAGTTTTCGATAAATCCTTGGGCTTCTTCCTTGAATTGGAGCTTGGCTTATTTTTCTACGTGCGATAAGAACAATTAAACAGGGAATCCGAAGTGCATTAAGGACTTGCCATGAAGAGACAAAAAGTAGAGTCTAGAATACAAAGCAACGCGGTTAGCACAAAAAACGTTTTGCTGAACCAAGGCAACACGAAAATTTACAAATGAAGTAAAACTAAGCAACATCAAAAATCCTGGATCGGATAGGTAATGAGCCATTAATTGACTCGCAACACGGTAAGATCGATATGAGTTTATAGCTATGAGTTATAAGAAAATAACCCACCAACCATAAAAAGGATACCAACATGGTTGCAACCATAGATAAAAATGAAGTTTAACATTCCGGTATTAAATAAATGGCTGAAACTGGAAAATATCGCTGCAAAGCAAAACTACTTTTTCCTTTGTGCATTAGAAAGACGAGAGAAGCTCATTACCTGGGATTAGGAAAAGAAACTGACACATAAGAACAAAGAATTAAAACAGACAATTACTAACCTCTGTGGTTTTTCCTTCAGCCACATCAGAAGAGCTAGGGGTTTTGCTTGCTGAGTCCTTACTCTTTCGCTTCTTACCCTTCAATGACTGTCATTAATGAAAGGACCTATTTGATGACTCAATGGATAACTTGGCATTATACAAATTAGAGAAAATGTAAAACATACACAAACTCTAAAAAATGAAGAAAAAAATTCTACCTTCTCCTTGTCAGCAAGCAGTGTTTCCGTTGTAGCGTGAGGAGATTCCAAGAACTCCAACAATTTTACAGAGAGTTCTTCCTGAAAAGCATGTCTATTATTATTCAGATGATCGAACATTTTATGAGTATCATAATGGTGTCAATGGTAAGACCTTACCTTCTTTACAGCAGCTCTACTGACTGGAATATTAAGTACATCACAAAAGTCCAACAATTTTTCTTTAACACATTTGTCAAGCTTCTCCTTGACTTTAGCTCTTTGCTTCTCCTGCTGTGGACATCAACCAAAAAAGATTTCTAAATCACTAATTGAGTAATTTTTATGCTCCGATATTCAAGTGCAGTGTACTATTGTAAATATCCCCTCTATGTTACACGTCTATTTGCATGCATGGAGCTAAGCTATATTTTGAATTTGGCAGATGTTTGGATGGTTTAAACTTCAAAGGAATATTTCACCTAGAAAACCATTGAGTATCAATATAATAAAATTAATAGCTCAAGATTGAAATGCAGCTAGTCATTTTCTCTGTAGTTCTAAAGGATGGGAAAACACTGGCCTATTCAGGAGGAAAAAGCCACGCATATGGAGAAAATTTGGAAAGGCAAACAACATTATTTTTTACTGCCTAATGCAGGTCTAGGCACCAAAAGGCTCACAACTCTTTATTTATTTTTTGACCAATTTATTTATTCTTCTAAAGGTTAAATAAACATAAGAATACAAGAAATAATTATTAATATCTTAGTAAAATAATTAATCTCATTAAAATAATATTAAAAATAAGGCATGCCTTATTACGCTCATAGTTTAAAGAGAAAATGAGTGCTGAGGCATTTTTCTTTCAAGAGATGAGGCATAAGCCTCACCTCAAACCAAAAAGGAAGAAAAAAATAGAAGAATTGAAGAAAATGGAAATAAAAATAAAATCAAAGAGTTATGAGACGAATTAAAGATATAAAAATTGAAATAAAAGCAAAAAATTACCTGCCGAAGTTTGAGACTTCACTGGTCAATGGAATTGTAGAAGTTAATGTTTTGGGAAATGGTAGAGACGTGGAGCAGAGATAGTTTTTATATAGTTTTTGTCTTGGGTTTTTACTTAATATTACAGTAGGTTTTGTTAAACAAAAAAAGTGGTGGGCCCACCTAAAACTCACTAAAACTGACATTAAGAATTACAGTTTAAAAAAAATTAAATATCAAAGAAATTACGATGTACATGCCTCATGCACCTTGAGGCGTGTGCCTCATCGGGTGAGGGGCACAGCTCTACAAAATAGCATAGTTATTTGCACCCTGAGGCACTGAGCATACACCTTAACTCGAGGCGTGCCTCAAGTTTTCCTTTTCAAACCATGATTATGCTTAGGATTCACCTGGGTATGCCTAAACTCGTAAGATTTGAGGTTTGACATTGCTATCTTGCCAAGCCTAGCACTTTTTAGAACCTTATTTTTGGTTTGCTTTGGGAAATACTATGTATATCAATATCCCTGTCAATATCAATATCAAGACTCCATATGCAGGTTGCAAAATTGGATCTCTCATCTATTCCTCATGAAACTACTTGTTTGATTTAATGTTTCTGTGATGAGAATGACTATTCATTTCTGGTATCTCGAAATGGAAAGAATTCTACTTTAATTAAACACCACATTCTTCATATCAAAGTGTTTATTTTATATTATATTCACACTATACTCTAGACTACTATATGTCCATAATTGTATGGAATACAGGATATACGCACCTTATATGGTAATTCAAATGGTGTTATGTCATTTCACACAAAAGCCTTTTAAATTCCATTAGTTTATTTAACAAGTCGCATTGTCCTCTATATAAGACCCTTTTTGGGACAAAAGTTAGGATTCTTCTGTAAACAACCTAATCAGCACCAGTTGTTACCGCTTTCTTAAAATAACAAATGCAGACAAAATGTCTTTCCCCATAAAAAATTCTTTTTTCAAAAAGGTTTCTTGCATTCCATTTAAAATCTAGAAAAAAAAGAGGACTTAGAACACCAAACCCTAGAGAGAGAGAGAGTAGAAAAGGACACCATACCTCATTCTCAACCCATACAAATCCAGAAAAGAGGCCAATATTTTTCTTCAGAGTATGTACCTGAACAAGAAACGTGATTGCGATTTTACAAGATCATCGAACCCCATAAACAATACAGTGTACAGAAAGAGACAATATATACTGAAAGTGTTAACGTAAAATGCTTAGTCAACTAACTATGAAACTGGATTGGTTCAAAATGACTGCTTAAGATGTAACCTTCGATTTTTTGCCAAAAAGAATGGTGTGAAGAATCTGCAGGTTTTCATCACCCTTTCTCTTGGACAACTTGAAAGCCACTGAAACATTTGTAATACAAGTGTGAGGAAGATGTATATGTTTTTTAGTAGACAACTCCATAAAACAGACAAAATACCAACAAACTTGATGTGTAGACAGCAGTAGAGAAAAAATTTGAGGGCATGTATCATGTACATTTATTGAACATTGGCTTGAAGCTTGATACAAGAACAAGAACGAAAGGACCTAACCTAACCTATAAAAGAAGTCATGTTCATGCATCCATTTTATCCCCAAATTGGCTAGGATATAATGAATGAAATAGTAGATCAAATGCTCAATGTAATTATGTTATAATGACCTTGTAACGAATTTCACATGTTGAGCAACTTTATTGAATCAAAATGTAATAGAATTGAAAAGCCATCGTCTATATGCTGATTGTACCCTATGTATCCAACACTAAGAAAAAACTGAAAATCTAAGTAAGTGCAATTGTAAATAACTTGTTAGCGCTGTGCATGATACCGTATGTTTCATGAAATCAGATATTTCTGTGAGCAAGAAATTGTATGGAATAAAGATATTAAGGATATCAAATAAATCCCTTCATTATTTCTTCCAATCAGATGCCGGCAATCACACTACAGAGATATTTCCAACAAACTGTCATTTACAAAAAAATAAAGATATAACTTTAATGCAATAAGTTGCAGAAGTAATGTCAAGCTGTATCAAAAAAATCAGACGTATTGAGAAACCAAATTCAAATATAAATGATACAGTATCGTGCGTATTTAATGAAATGATGAGATCATACCATTTGGGATGTCCTTAAGCTGAGTACCTCGACCCTGTAGTTTTGAACCCAATGTCAATAGAATCATTTGGTGAGTGGTCATGAATTCCATAATTAATTTTCCCAGGAAAAAACATGCATGATATCATTCATGCCCCACTCGAGATCTTTTATTATAGAAAAAAAATAAGGAAGCGAAAGCAATGTAAAAGGACACAATTATCTTTAACCAATTACAACAAATTAAACGACAAGTTAAACACCACTGAATCAACAGTGAACTTTCAAACTATACCTTCCTTTCCTTCAAAACATCATCTTACATGTAACATATGTTAGAAATTATAATGTTCAATAGTTACACGTGGAATCTTCTTGTCCCATAACTCAAGCATCGCTTACGAATATTACTGGCCAAAACTCTTAGTTTACATGGATATAGTTTCATCCTTGCCTGATGCAGACAACAATTGATATATAATAGATATATTTGTCTGAATATGAACCACGAGTTATTCGCATTTTCTTTTCCATTTCCTTTCCCGCTCTGAAATTTCCTAGTAATGTTCTTTTCCCGCTCAAGATTAAAATCCAAAGTTGGCTAATATCACTCCTTACCCACTGTAACCCACAGACCCAATAAATTCATAACTAATAACCCATAAACTAATACTAGCATACAAGTTCATTATACATGTCCTGCAAATTTTTTCTCTTCAAATAATTCAATTAATATTTTTTTCATATTTAAATTCAATCAAAATAAGAAATAACATGAAAAATGTTTCCTTTCAGGTTTTCTTTTCTTTTGCCTAGTAGATGCCAAGTATTCCTCGCAAAAACAAAACAGTATCTAGCATTAAAACTCCAAATTCTTAGTAATTATTATGATACCTTTTCAATGGCTAAAGATTTGGAGGCAGTGCTACTGGGTGTTGCATTCACAGTAAACCGCTCCACCGTCTTCCTCTCCCTCGTCGGCCTGTCCCCTCTTGGAGTCCTCGGTGATGATAATTCTTCCTTCTCATTTTGAGATTTAGCCCCACTTTTCTCTATTTTGGATCCTTTCTTCACATTTTTCTTCTCACTCTTTCCCTTTTTTTTTCCCTCGATCTGGTCTTCTTCTACTTTCTCATCCTCTCCTTCAAGCTCCTTTTCTTCTTCTCCGTCTTGACCCTCATCTTCTTCACCTTCAATTTTATCTCCTTCCTCTTCCTTCCCTTCATTATCCTCTTCTTTTTCCTCATCCCCTTCGCTTTCTTCTCCCCCCTTTTCCTTTTCCTTCTCTTCTTTCACCTCCTCCTCTAATTTCTCCTTTTTTTCATCTGGGTCTTCCTTAACTTCACCTTTCTCTTCAACTTCAATCGGGTCTTTCTCCTCACTCACTAGCTTCTTGCTCTCCTCTACAGATTCCTTCTCCGAAGCCATGAACCCAAAACCTTGAAATCAATTAACCCCCCGAATTATCAGTGTCGGGCGAGTATATAGATGCAAAAAAATAGTCGATGTAGATGTTGATTGCAGGCGCGAGATTGAAATTTTAGGGTAAAATATTTAGGTCAAGGGCGCGCAGACTAGGGGTTTTGGGATTTTGAATATTTTCGATCAAATGAAGAGAATTCATTAAGCGGGCTCCATGGGTTCGGCTCCAATGCTTAAAAACTTTCATCCCATACCCTTTTATATGAATATGTAACACCAGAGATGGCAACCGAACGAGCAGAATTTTGTTGAGTGCAACTATTTTTATTTTATTTTTATAAAAGTAAGAATACTTTCTTTAAATAAAATAATTTTGTATGTAAATTCAAAAAAAAATTTTAATTTTAACTACACATTTTAAAAAAAATTACTCTTACAAAACTCTTTTTTAAACAAACGGAGCGTAAAAGGTAGATATTATTGAATTGCGAAGTTTCTAATCAGAAACATGTTTAGAGATATTAAAGAAAACTAATAAATATAGTTTGAATAATAGATGCATATAGTACAGATAGAAAAGAAGAGTATTCAAATCGTGTAATGGATGTTTAAGAAAAAGTTTGGTGCAGCGATTAATGGATAAAAACTTATCGCAAGATGAAAGTTTTAATATAACTAGTAGAGGATTGTGTGTTGCACGATTATAATTTTGTAAGAGATTTCGTTGTAACGACAATATATTTTAGAACCATAAACATTTAGTTATATAGTGTCAATAATGTGAATAACTGAGCATAATTTGATATTCCAGCAGTTCGGCAGCCCGTATTCCTTCTATCGTTAAGTACATATTTTTGTGTCAATATGAACTAGCAGGAAATGATCTATCCCTGACCAATATAAAAGTGGGGAATTAAATAAATATTAGTAGATTCTTATCAAAATTAAATTAAAACTCGAATCCAAGTAAAAAAAGGGACCTTGTGTTTGCAGGCAAACTCTTCCGGCTGAGAGCAAAAAGTTGAAAGTTGTTCTTTCATGACATCAGTGACGTGAACATAGCAATAGTAGTTACGAAACCCACAATTGATTCAACCCCCAAAAAGGATTTAAACTTGATTAAAAAATATTGAACTAAGGAACCAACACAATCGCCTACAATATGTTGATCTCGTGATTACAAGATTAAAGAATTTCACTTGATTTATTTGAACGCCACAAAAAATAATGTTGATAAGTTCATAATTAATTGGATGAAAAATAAGAGAAACAATAATGTCTTGCAATTAATCTCTCAATAATTTTATGTTTTTACAATGAATTGAATGAGTTATATTTATATGGAACCCATAAAACCTACTTAAAAATATAATTAAACTTTAAAAGATATCAAAAATTTATCATACAAGAGTTTTAACTAAAATAAAATTCTAGACAAAATTTGAAAAATATGCGTCCCAATTTGAACTATACGACCACATAGGCTAATGGCATGCAGTCGTATAGATCAATCATCAGCCTTCAATTGAGTTTCGGTAAGGGACTATGCGGTCACATATATCTTCATTTCAGCTCCATCATTCGCTGCTCAAATCAAGTTGATCTATTTTGTTCCTTCCTACATATCCAATATGAAATTTGTCATGATCAATGTTTCGTTCATCCTGATTTGAGCAAGCAGTCTCATTGCTTCTTTGACCAGTTTCGCTCGCGACTTAGTTGAAAGTCCAAAAATGGCTAACCAAGAGGGAGGTGAATTGGTTATTAAAACTTTTTCGTAAATAACACAAGTTTTACTATAA
>CADEPD010125693.1:0-11414 GCA_902829195.1 Fraxinus dipetala
AATTTGTTTGTCTATATATAAAATGTACTACGCGAGCGAAATAAATTTTATATATAGACAAACAAATTTTTGACCTAATATAGGTGAACAATTTTTTTTTTTTTAAACTGGATCGAATATTCAAACTTTAACTAAATCAAATCTATCCAAATCGATTTGGTTTGGTTTCGGTTGATTTTTAAAAAAATGAATAAAATCAATTTAAACCTTTATATGATACACATTCTTTCAAAATATATTTTTTCAAAATTCATTTTTAACAACACATTTTATTGGACATATAACTTTTATCAATTAGCACGATATTCGATGTATGAACTGCTAAACCTTTAGGTGGACTAATGATTATTAAAGCGATCGATATCTTCTAATAATAATCTTCACTTTCTAGTTCTGTCGTGACTTTTTAAGTATTGCTTATAAATAAGGATAGGACTAAAATGAGGGATTTGAATTATTATTATTTTTTTACTGTAAACAATGATTTTCTCTTGAATATCGTGTTTATTTTAATGCTTTGCAATTTCGCGATATGACATAGATTCAACTGTTGATGTCTAAGTTTATCAAGCGGATGTCGTTTAATTAGATAATCAGTTGTAGAAGTAGAGCCACAATTGTCTCGATATAGGAATTATAAGACCTGCACAAATGGAGAAATTTAAAGACTATCGAAGACAGAAATGTTGCACTATATGAATAATTGTTACAGTTGTATACAAGTTCTCGCTCACCTAAATCCTCAAGTATCATCGGAAAAATATTACCTCGGTTTTACCACACCCACAATATTCTAAGAGAACAAGAAATTTTTTTGGATGCTAGACCTAATTTGTCCTCTTTGTCACGACCACAAAGAAGAGAAAAACAAGTATATAGAGGGAATAATTGCTGCACCTTTAACCTGTATCGTTCTCCATGGGTTTGGGTTGACACAAGGCAGTCCATGATTTCTGGTGCTTTTTTATTTTATTTTTGGCTCTTTTGATTGCAGTGTGAGTTCACATTTCATTCTCTCCTGTGTGTTTCATAGACTAAATATGCTGGAATTCTAACATTTTTCTTACTTGTACCGTGTATTGAATGCTCGTTTATATGTTGAAGACTTTGCCTTTTCGCTCATAAGTACCAAGATATCTTCATCTCCATATCCGAAATTGTAACTTCTATAAATCAAGTTTTTTTGAACTTTTGAGTGCCTGCTGTAGCGGATTTGGGAAATAAAAATTGGCTTGATAGTGGCAGGGCTACTCACAGCTCAGAAAGACATATCGATTCAACTTTTTTTCTTATGTACATAGTCATGCTCTTTGTCATCATACACTGAATGTAGTGTTTATTAGGCTCGTGATCACTTTCAAATCGAACACCCTCTGTCCTCGATCCTTTCTTGTTTAACAATGGTACAAAATCCTAGTAATGACTTTCTATTTATAAGATAAATTACGACAAAATAAAAATTACAAGTAAGCATAACCATCTCTCTAGTTGATTCAACGTCCAAAAGTAGAAAAAACTCTAACAGGAAACTGGATTATTCTAAAGTCCCACGTGACTCTTGAGTGTAAATAACTAAACTATCAAGCCAGCCATGTTTGTTCCCCGCCACAATAGCCGCGTCCTACACTGTTCTATCCGAATATTATGCTGCAAAACCTGGCTGTATCACAATATCTATCAAATTAACAAATACAAGTTGAGTTGCAGTCATTCAACGTTGAATACTTGAATGTGCAATGTGAACTCAAAGACTTCATCCTCTATTGGATTCTGAATCTTTGTATACATTTTTTCCTTCATTTCTCGCGTCTCGTGCCAATAAATGCAACCGGAATGAAAATTTCTTCGAGATCCCAACTCAAGTTTTTATAATCCTCGCGTTTCCACGACTCTATATGCAGCCTATCTATAAATATGTAGACGAGCTTTATAAAGAGCTTGTACACTTTTCAACTTCAAATATGTCTATAATCATCATCGTCTTTGTACTGTTTTCTTGTTTTGCAATCACTTCGCAGCAAATTCTTGTCAGCCCTATTACCAAAGATGAATATGCCAATTTGTATACCATGTTAGTGTACCTCAAAACCCCTCTTCAGCCCTCCAAATTACAGTTGGAACTAGGTTCTTACCTCCCATTCTACGACTGTGCCCGACACTACAAATCCTCCTCGTACCAACCAATCTTTAGCAATTCCTCTCTCTGCACCGATCTCAACCCGGGTATTTTCTCCAACTGTTTTAACAAACAGGGTCCGGGTTGCTTCAATGACTCATGCAGTTTCTTTCCTGAAAACCCAGTGACCCGGAAAACCGCCATTGGTGAACTGCTTATCGACAAGCTTGCTTTGCCCACCAAGAAACCGGGTCAACTTGGCCGAGCCTCAGACTTTCTGTTTTCTTGTACTGATCCAGATAAATATTCGAGGATTTATAGGGGTCTTGCTAAAGGAGTGAAAGGTCTAGCTGCTCTAGGCCGGTTTAATTATTCGCTCCCGGCTCAGTTGAGCAGGACATTTTCTTCTCCTCAAATATTTGCAGTGTGCTTGCCTGCCTCGTCAAAGGCCGACGGGGTGGCTTTGTTTAACTCACCCGGGCCGTACTATTTTTCTCCCGGAGTTGACCTTTCGAAATCACTTATTTACACTCCACTCCTCCAGGGCCCACGTGGGGCCGACACCCGAATTTACTACTGGTACAAGTCTCCTGATTATTACATTGGGTTGATTTCTATAAAAGTCAACGAGAAAGTTGTACCATTGAACAAAACCCTTCTGGACCTAGACGACCGTGGATATGGTGGAACCAAGATTAGCACATCTAGACCATACACTGTTTTAGAATCTTCAATTTTCAAGGCTTTAACAGATGCATTCGTGCAGGAATCTGCTCTGCTCAATCTCACATTAATAAAGCCGGTCGAGCCATTCCGTGTGTGTTATGCCGTACAGAATGTTAAGAATACGCGTGTGGGCCCAACTGTTCCGACCATCGATCTTGTATTACAGAGCAATAATGTATTTTGGAGGATTTTCGGGTCTAATTCAATGATAAGGATTACAACTAAAGATGTAGATGCTTGGTGCTTGGGTGTAGTTGATGAGAGGATCAAGTCCAAAGACATCTATTGTTATTGGTGGACATCAAATCGAGGATAATTTGTTACAGTTTGATCTTCAATCATCAATGCTTGGGTTCAGTTCTTCGCTTTTATTCCGTAGTACTAATTGTGCTAATTTTGATTTTAATTCTACCAGGAATTAGTAATACATAAATTTATGTTGCGTGAAAAAAGTTAAATGAATATGGAAAAGAAGTTGGCACATGAAATCGAAGAATTTGGTCTATTGTTCAATCATGCAATTTTTTCTTGTGATCACATCAAGTCATGTAAATTTATTTGATTAATGGCAAGAATAGAAATTTGAACCCTAACAACTGATCAAGACACGAAATCAAGAGTCTATACTCTTAACAATCTGAAATTACATCAAATACACCCCTCAAACCTAACAATACAACTAGGTAATTGAAAGGAAATCAAGAAAATCGAAGTACACAACTTCACTCTTAGAGGAAGAAAACGATAACCAAGTGAGAGAGAAAAGAGATCGATTTTGTTGCCCTAATAAGATGGTTCCCCTTTACATACATGTATCTAATGGTTGAGAAATAATCTTGAAGATGGACGGCCAGATTTGTCCAGCCCGATGAAAGCATGTTTCTTCCTTCACGTTGTATTTGAGAAATGCACTTTTAGTTAAACTACTTATGTCACTTTATTAATAGTTAAGATATTGATTATGGATATTATGATCTCTTGTAACTATAACAAATGAGTGTAGTTAAGTAATTTTTTATTGTATCTTGAACGGAAGCTTTGGTCTAGGGATGACATGCCCGAGCAGCCGAGCTACTTAGTAGCTTGCAGGCTCGGCTTGCAAAGCTCGACCCATATGAGCATGAGCTTGAGTTTGGCCACACAAGCCAACCCATTTAATTTTTGTTAAAAACATATTATAAAATTTGTATTTAAAATTTTAACATTTCAAAAATATATTTTCCTAACAGCATTAAAAATCAGTTTTTACTATCATTAAATTGTTTAAAAAACATCAAAATTAACAAAAAGGGGCTCACAGTTGCTTGGCTTGACTCGCTATGAGCCAAACTAATGGATCGAGCCCTAATTTTTGCCAGCGAGCTGCTCAGCTTACCCTTAGCCATATCGACTTTTGTGATTCATATTTTGACAACTGTCTGTTAAAGGATAAATTTTCATATGAAACCTTAAATCTTAACACTTTTGAAGAAAATGCATAACCTCAACTTTTATGGCCTACTTGATTTGGCATCATGGAGATGGAAATGAAATTCCATCTTTCATCAAAATGAGCGTTTGATTGGGGTAACATTTCTTGGCAATTCATTTTCTTGAATATGGCTCACACGGTGCCAATTCATTGATTTTGAGGAGAATTGTTTTTCTAGTTTACTTTTTTTCTTTTAAATTTTTTTGACAATGGAAATAAATTTTATCCCCAATTGTAACAAATTATATTGGACAATTTTCATATAAAATAAAGTCAAACGAATATAAAAAAATCTAAAATTTTAATATTTTTCAGCTGGAAAATTATACTAATCGAACACAATTAATTGACAATTTTCAGTAAAAACAAGTTCTAGAAAGTTCAATTCCCTGGAATTCATTTTCCTTCCACTCATATTCTATTCTTACAATAAAATTGACCATAATTATACAATCAAATTAATAGCAAATAATAATTTGAAAAATGTCATAGTACCTTAAAAAATAGGTTAATTATCACATTTTTTGCCAACCCAAGAAAGACACGTACACAGCTTAATTATAATTAAAAAAAAAATATTGACCTGTTATCTCTGTGTAGCAGAAAAAAATAATTAAAAAATTCAAAGCCGAAAAAACAGGTGGCCGGATGATCTCAGCCACCCATGCCAACAAAATTAGACGGCCAGGATGAATGTTCCTAGTGAGTTGGGCCGTCAGCTAGGCGGTTGACGTCAGGAGCGGTCGCTACCGCTTAGGCAAGGTGTCCCGCGTGCGGATCAATTGGGAAAATTAATTAATCACTAATTTTGACTAATTATTTAATCGCTTTTTTTTTCTGATTAATTAAATTCAGCTTGAATAAGTCGTAAGCATCGAGGTAGGTTTGTCATTATGTGTAGCTTAATCTGTCATTATATAGTTCTAATTAAAATAATGATTAAATTATGTTCGTTGATCACATGGAAGGATGCTTCTGATTCTTTGTAGTTGTGGGCCGGAATGACAAATTAATTCTCTAAATCAATGCTATTACTCAGAGAATCTCAGTGTTAATTTGTTTTTTTGTACAACAAACGTGGGGGTGGGGTAGCGCAGGGGTAGGGGTTAGGGTATGTTGTGTTTGAATCCAATCCAACCATATCAATTTTCCCCACACAGCCTCATATGAAAATTAAAATCAAGATTTTAATTAAAATTGAAATTAACAATTAATTTCGATCATACATTTCATGAAATTCACAACTTTTTAATCACAATTTTCATCAATTTCAATCAAAATTTACTAAAAATCTAATTTTAATCTCCAACAAACAGAGGCTAAAACTAGGGTTCCCTAGGATATACATAAAATTATACGAAATTACTGCATCGAACTCGTTGTGATAGAGAAGGTGATTTGAATGGTCATTGATGTGGTACATGCATTGGAAGCTAAGTTGGGCCATGAAAAGGTGCACAGGACATGGAGCATGACCATGTTGTTTTTCTTTCTCTAGAAACACTTTCCAATTATTTGACATTTTTTTGTGAATTAATAATTTTATGTTTATTCGTGGAATTAATGAGTTTTTATGTGACTTACTTTTTATTATATGTCGAAGCGTTTTTCTAGTAATCGAGCAAGACCCTCTATATAGTTAATGTTTGGATATGAGAGGGTTCAAATTTGAAGTCTTGAAGCAAGGTGAAAGAAGCTAATTATAAGTGGTGTTTTGAAGAATTTCAGTGCCAAACACGGAATTATTTATGTAGTGAGTACAAGATTGTTGTAATGTCCCATCGTGTAGAAAAGTGGCCGGTGATTCCCTCTTGGATTATTGGTCCATTAAAAATTTAATATTTTGACTCCCTATATCACACATCATCACAAATTTGAATTATTTTTGAGAAAAAAACAAAATTCTTCCTGAAGCTAAAGAAAGAGTAATTATATTCTTACACTTACAATTATAAAAATAAACTAAATTAATCACCCAAAATTCACCATCAAATTGCTAAAAATGGACTACGGTAGTTCGTTCACTTATTATTTATTTATTTTTACGAGGATTTGGGAACAAGAGGAGATTTACACATCTTAGTTTGCTCATAAAAACTAGCTAACCTGTAACAATTTCGGAAATTCGAATCATTAAACTAAGAAGTAAGAAAATAAAATCAATTTGAAATTAAATTATTTAGAAATCGTGATAGTAGATGATGACGATGATGATACGAAGTTTTTGAGATCTAGTCTAAAATTTAATATACTGTATTATGCGGAAGAAGTAAAAAAGCAACTTGAGGATCAGCGTGTCATGGTAGATGAAGTGTACATGAAGTTTTAAAATTTTATATTTGAAGAAATTAAGACTAATTTTACAATATCTAACTAAATCCTAGACCACGTAGCTATCTTAAAACCCCAAACTTAGGATAGTTCAGTTTTAAACTTGTCAAAGAATAGAACAAGGACAAATAAAGAACAAAAAAATATCACAATATTAACAAGCCAAAATATTTTAGTTGTCTTCATCTATATCCTCGAACTTAAAACTAGCCCAGACAATAATATATACGTGTTTGTGTATATAGTTCATTAGTTGATAATTGTTGTTTGAAAATGATTGAACCAACAATTTATTCGATAAAGTGTTCAGGTTTATTGTTCCAAACGCGCTATCTTCATAATATATTTTTGACTCTCAACACATTAAACTCTCTTCTTAATAAAAGAAAAAAACGTTAACATATTTTTTTACATTGTGCATTACGCATTGACACTTCTATTTAAGAATAGTTAACCGTCAAAACAAAATATCTCAACTTAATTGATATGAAATAAAAATAATATTTCCGAAAAAAAGAGTGAAAATTACTGGGGAGAGAAACTGAAATTCAGATAAATAAAAACTAAGCAGGCAGCGGTCCCGTGGTGTAAGTGGTGTCCGAAAATTGCGGCTACTTGCCGCCTCTTTACTTTCCCATCACTTATTTTTGAAAATTGACTTTTTCACAACTTATTATTGCACAGATAAACAAGACAGCCATTGCCAGAGAGAAGTGAGGGAGAGAACAATTATAAGCTAAACTATAGCTTATAATAATCAAAAATAGTTGCAGAAATATGACCCTTTTGATGTGTATGTATATTATATATATAAAAAAAAAAAAATCGACCAGCGCAAAACCCTATTAGATTAACAACTTGTTGCGTATGGAGAAGATCAGATTTATATCAAAAGTCAGCGACTTCCCCGCTCTCTCTCTCCCCCTCTAACTTGCCTGTTTCAATTCTTATAATAAAGATCTTGAAATAAATGCTTCTTTGCTTCTTCTTGTTCAGAACCCAGTCAAGAACCTTAAAATACGTAAAAACTGCATGTTCTTTACGTCTGTTTGGTGTAAAATAATCCAAACTGAAGAGCCTACCAAGACTGCGTCGTGTTAAGTATCATGTGTAGTCATTTCTTCGAGAGAATGGATAATTATCAAGGTGATTTAGATGACATAATTCGAGCTGGCGGGGGCGGCGGCGGTAGTATAGGGAGCAACACCTCTACTGCAGTTCCGGCGCTTCCGGCAGACTGGCAGTTTCCGAGCAATCCCGTTAATTATTCTTCTGGAATCGAAGAGCTATCCGATTACTTTGGGCATCCATTTTCTAACATGAGAGATCCATTTCTACATGATACAGATACAACTGTGTCAGGGTTCTTCAACAACTTAAATAATTCTATAGATACTGGAAATCGAGCGTCTGGTGGTGATATCATTCTTGGTAATAAAATTCTAGATGATGAGATGAAAACTAGACCTTCCAATATCTTCTCAAGGATCCTCCAGATCTCTCCGAATGAAAAGTTGCTGGTATTCCCTCGCGATTCTCCGGTGAAAGCTGCCGCCTCTCATGGAGGATTGAAGGCCGCCGCAGCTGCTGGTTCAGTTTCTAATGATCACATGATTTCTCCAAATAGCTCCAAAAGTTGCTTAATGGAAAACCCTGGTGTTCAGATCTCGCCTCCGCGAAACACGGGTATCAAACGAAGGTTAGACTTTTCTTCTTAAACCACGATTTTATCGCTAAATCGAACTTTCAAGTCCTTATATTTTATGCAACAGCACCTATAGAAAACAGTATACCTTCACAAATTAGTATAATTATATCTGATTTTTAAGGAGATTAACAGTATAGATTTTACATGCCAAAGTTGATGATTCCCAAATAGGGTTTTGTAAAAATAATTATGATGGATTACTCCCAACTTTCCATCATCATATGAGTTTTAATCCAACCTGAAAAAGTAAAATAGAATTCGTCAGTTCGCTTACATGTTATTATTTGCAAACACTGTTCCTCCAAACCCCACCTGACTGGATTTTTATAGTTTGGTATTTGAAGTTGTCCATCACCTTCAGCTTTCCAAAGAACAAAAAAAGAAAGAAAGAATCTCCAAGCCTCCAAGGTTAGAAAACAGGACTATTGAAATTCTTATTTTGATGAAATCTGCAGGAAGAGTCAGGCAAAGAAGGTAGTTTGTATACCGGCTCCGGCGCCTGCAAACAGCCGGCCTGGTGGTGGTGGAGAAGTTGTTCCGTCTGATCTTTGGGCATGGAGAAAGTATGGACAGAAACCTATTAAAGGTTCTCCTTATCCTAGGTAACCTAATTATTTCTTTCACAACCCCATGTTGAAGCATTGTTTTGTATACCTTTTTCTTGAAAATTCACTGTCTTGTTTGATCAATTTTCACAATCTAAGTAGCTGTTTGGCAAAAATTCTTTAAAATTCATTTTCAACAATAATTTTGCACATGATTTCCATAATTTTTCCGTAATTTTTAGCAACAAAATTTTCAAAAAAAAATTAATTTTCTCAAAAAATCTACAACAAACACGCCATAAATATGTAAAAATAAATATTTAATACCAAATGTTTTTTTTTTTGAAGTCTTTGTCTTTGGCACGCAAATGTGCTTTGATATCAAAGCCAAAGGTTTTCTTTTTCTATGGATTAGGTATGTACGAAAGAATGTCTTCAACCGGTAAAATCCTATTTGGAAATTTGACTAACACTCTATCAATTAACAAAGATGTAGTGTGGAACTATTCAACACGTCCCTAGTCCGAACCCTCTTATCTTGAAATTTTCATAAGACAATGTAAAACAAGATCCTTGTAATTGTTAGAGAAGGAAAATGTTTATTGATTTAAATTTATTTTTTAGGGTCATTGTTAATTCTTTGTCTTATGTCCATTCTTATTGGGAAACATGTTTAGGAGGTTCGAATATTAATTTTTGTCCCTTTTGATATTCACCACGCCAGGGGTTACTATAGATGCAGTAGTTCAAAGGGTTGTTCAGCAAGAAAACAAGTCGAACGGAGCCGGACCGACCCGACTATGCTAGTAATCACCTACACTTCTGAGCACAACCATCCATGGCCGACTCAGAGAAATGCTTTAGCAGGCTCCGCAAGATCCCAGCCATCCAAGAACAATATCCCAGCTTCAAAAACTTCACCCAATTCTCAGTCCCAAAGGGCTAGAAACCTGAAAGACAAAGATATCCAAAACAATACAGAAAATGCAATTCCCTCACCCATGGATGTGAAAAAGGAAGATTTTGAAAACCAGTTAGAAATGGATGATGCAGAATTAAATGAAGGGTTCTCTTCCCAGAGTTATAAACCGGCATTGTCGGAATCAAACCAGTCTGAAGATCTGTTTGCAGATTTGGGAGAAATAGAAGCCGACCCTTTGGATCTTTTATTCATGGATGGATTTTCAGGAGATGAAGGGAGAGACAACAAGGCATTGGATCCATTCAGTTTCTATGATTGGTCAAGAAACAACAATAATAACGACAGCAACACAACATCATATGAAGAACCTAAGAGGGATTCTTGATGACAACATCCTTAAAACAACAGTTTGATTATAGCTGGAGTTTCATTCAATCTTTTCTAGTCGGATTTTACCACAAAAAAAATTACGAGATGAAGTAACTCAAGAGAGTGATAGAGTGCTGGGTGATTGGGGGCAGACCCCACGAGTAATTCCTTTTGGAATATTAGTGGATTGGACAGAAAGCTGAGGAACAGAAGGTTTCAACAGTTAAAAGAAGTACATCTTTCAGACATGACTGGAAAGCTCACGGAGGGATTGATGTTGAAAAAGACTTCCATCTTTGGAGTGGGAGAAATTATTCAAGCATGACACTTTAATCATGCGAGTTTACCAAAAAGAAACCATAATTTATATGTTGTATTAATACCTTAAAGGTCAGGGAAAAGATTGTTAAAATACTGGTTAACTGAGTTTGAAGTTTCTTACATGACAAGGCAATATATATGTATGAGCTTTGGGGTTCCTCGGCTTTCTGTTTTTCATTACACGTTGTGTTTTCTTGGAAACTTAGCATACAAATATTTAACCATTGTAATGTGAAACCATTTGCAAAGATTTATACTTCACTGGTAAAATGTTAACTTCATATATTTACTTTTGTACGGTTATTATCATTCAATTTAGCCCCTGTTTGATAGTCGTTACAAAGAGAAATTAGAAGAAAATGATGTTTTGAATAGTGATTTTTTGGAGAACGTATGGTTAAAAGTAATGAAATTTTTTGAATACATATACAAAATATTTTATTGAGTAAATGTAATTAAAAATGAGCATGAAAAATAAATAAAAAAATTGAGTCAAACTGGGGCTTACACTACAAAATATCGTGTCCTGAATGTATTCTTAGATAAAATATTTCAATATTGTGGTGGTTTGAATTTAAAAAAAAAAGGGATAGAACAACATCGCTAATAGCGTAAGTGGGGTAGTGAGAAAGATTACAATGAAGGGTAAGAATACTACAAAAATCTTGATTAAAATTTAATTACCGATTAAAATTAATCATTAACTTTAAATTATATTTTTTTATCAAACTTTTTAATTTACACCAATCACGACTTAATAAGTCCCCTTATCATGTGAGCACTTTTTCCTCGATATAATTACTTGGTAAATAGTATCTATATTTAGCCTCTGTTTGGTGGAGATTAAAATTAAAACTTTTATCAGATTTTAATAAAAGTTGATGAAATGAGTAATTGAAAAGTTG
>CADEPD010125703.1:0-10036 GCA_902829195.1 Fraxinus dipetala
TCTCAACACTATCCTAATTAAAGTGGGTATGCAACACAAAGTGAAGATGTTGAACAGAAATAACCTGGAGATTTAAATGAAGGTGTGTGATGGGGGCTGTTTGGCCATCAAGGTTTCTAAGAATTGGTGATGTAGCTCTTAATCGGAATATTTGGCCAGTCTGGGCCGAACCCAATAAGTCAAGTTCATGATTGACTCGAGCATAATCATCCTTCACCCTCACAACCATGTTTTTCAGATTTTCTTTTTGGCTTAGCCACACCGGTCAAAAGCATTTTCCATGCAGTCATTGCTACATTCCAATTGAATTCCTTTTCAGTTAAGCCAACATTGTGAGGTGACAGGATGATTTAGCCATAATTGATGAATCTCGAGCAAAGAGATATTATCAATTTACATAAATTTTAGAAAGCATCATATATTATTATTTACAGATCAAACTCTGAAATATACCTAATTCAGTCTGTCAAAATCATAAAACAGATGTTGAGAATAACAGAGAGCATTGCATATAAGTATTGCTAGGCTCAATATATACTTAATATATGTACAAGACACGGATGAAAATGTAGACAAGTACAAAGAGAGAGCTATTTGAAGGTTTTATAGCCGGGTGTCCTTGATGGAATTCAGAATTGCCGAAGCTAGTTGTTGTTGGTGAGAAGTGTATCCATGATTAGCTCCTTTTATAATCTGTAATCTGTGGTTTGCTATGACTTTGTTAAACTCCATTGCATCCTCGATATGGACAAATATATCCTTGGATCCATGGACTGTCAACACCCTGAAAGTAAGTTTTCAACGGTCAAAACCTTTTATATAGTGGGATGTACGAGTGCTATACAGTAAGTTATATTATACTAAATGTTTAAAAAGGTATAAACTGAATAAGTTGATTGAACCATATAGCAGACACCATTAAATTCAATGGCCCAAAACAGTACAAGCTAACTTTCCATATGATACTAGAGCTCGTAAACGTTATTACCCGGGAACTTTGAGTTGTCAAATGCATAAGCTGGCAGCACTGTTACAAGAAAAACAAGAAGCTAAATGCAGACTCTAGATCCGTAACTTGTTTCAATGGTGGAAGCATTTTTGAAGCATGCCAGCATATAGTTTTTAAGCTGAATGAAGACCCTCTGTTTATCCTAATTTAAAAGATGGTTTTCCAATTTGATGACCTCGGGGAAGTCATAGACAAAGAAATGACTTCATCTGACCATCATTCTAGCAACAAGTATGCTGCCTGGTTTTTTCTTGTCTTCTCCTATTAGTTAATATGAATGAAACATTTGAAATTGAAGTTCTATGCCTTTCCAATTAATAAAAGGGCATCGGTCCCCAACTTAATTGAGGGTCTTTTCCCAAAAAAGGAAATGGATGTTACGCAAGGTTATTTTGTATAGTACCGGTGTCAAGATACAGTCGACTGTTACGAGAAACTAATCTGATTGATGTGATTCTTTTCCTGGATATCATTGCCCAGAATAAGGAATTATTTCTGTTCAGAATTGGGCATTGAAAATTTCAGTCCCTTGACTATAGCATAAAACTGAGATAATAGTGCACTTTGCATAATAAAAGGAGAACTAATTTAAGTCCTAGTAAAAGAGTCAAAGAAGCCAAAGAGATTTTTATTTGGGTTTATTACTTGTGTTTGAAAATTGTGATTCTGAATTAAAGTAACTGTTTGGTATTCCTAGTTAAATTAATAGAGTCTATTGTCTGTGTCTTTCTATCGTTGAGTGACTTATATAGTTTGGAAGATTGTATTTACTGCATGGAAGAAATTATCAGAATTTATGGGATATGTAGCTTCCATATTCAAGCGTTCCTCTTCTTCTTCTTCCTTTTTTTCCAGAATTTTCCAAAAGAAATCTGGATGGAGTATATGTTTATCTAAATCAAAGTGGTATTAGCGCCTGCCAAAGACTAATTAATGCAGAACGATGGCTAGACAAAGATGATGCTACAACATTTGGAGGTATTACAGGAGTAGATTTTATACCATGCAACAGCAAATAAATTTGTCTACATGAGGAGCAGAGACTTAATACAAGCCAAAAGAAACTATCTCAGAGAATCCTTAAGAAATTAGGAGATAACGCTTATGAAACTGAGTTCCTGCTGCCCAGAGAATCCTTAAAAAGATACGTGATGACAGTTACAAAATTGATTTGCCGCAACACTTGGGCATACATCATTTGTTCAATGCTATGGACTATTAAATTTGAGGAGATTATCTTGTGCGGAGGAGGATGTGATGAAGAATGGAACTGTTGAGTCTCAATAAAAGAGTCAAAGAAGCCAAAGAACAGTCTTTAGTTTTAGCAATTATGTTAAAAAATTGTAGTCAGAATCAGAAAATATTGTTTGTTTTTCCTATTTAAAACTGTTATATTTATATCAATTATGTTGAATGTCTAGGAAGTCAAAGTATCATTTTGAAAGTCCATAAGTCATTATTTAGTTTAAAAGATTGTCTCTGTAACCTCAGAAGGAAAAGAAATATTACATGCAAAAAGCATTATCAAAATATACCAGATCTTCTCCTACACATTTTCAAGGTCTTTTCGCCATTTTTTCGTAAAGAAATTTAACTTCAATAGAGATTCGAGTATCAGTTTCCTAGGCATTTATTGCTATTCATATTCCTTCTCATATTATAGGGGCAATTACAATTGTTTATCCATTTTCTGTTACTAACTCTGGTTGACTATTTTAGGCCAAGAGGCAGGTTTTTTCTCTTCTTTTATGTTTCTGTTTTCTTTGCTTTTTATTTTTTTTTGTGTGTGGCTGTGGGTGGGGGAGCTACAAATGGGGAGCTAGATACATATTTCAGCATATAGAGAAATGAGTTCGGCGTCTAAGACCTGTACTTTAGGGCAGTGTTTCCTTTTTCCAATTAATGTATCTTAGCATTAGGTGCAAAACTGATGGTAGGATTCTTTGATTACCATGGAATGTAAAATTCAAAATCAAAGGCTTGATTGATATTGAATTGTTTCATTAGATTTAGAGGAACCAGGAAATAAGGTCATTAAGAACTTTGTCGAGGAAAAAAAGAGGTCAAGAAAACTCGGTCAAAGAATATGTAGAAGCATATGATTGCATTAGACATAATTTTTGGCTTCAATAGTTGGATTCAGAACTAAGATAATGTATTTTTGGTATATGGTTGAACAGTAGTACCTATCTTATTCCTTAAAGGAGAATTCTAAATCAAGGACACTGGAAGAGAGACCAACTAGCATGAGACAGCTCAGGAACTATGAAATGACAGCATACGCCCAAATATAAAGACCAGGATTTTTTAGCAAAATTTACTCACATGTCAACCTTTTCAAGTTATTTGCTTGAAACTTTCCCTTTTACAATAAGGCGGATGAGGAGTGAGTAGTTACACATTTGTCTAATAAAAGTGTCTATAGTTATATAAGACAAAGCCAAGGTATAATAAATTTTAGTTAATCAATGAATCTATTCTCTCTATATCTTATAAACAACAATAATATGCAATACTAATTAAAAGTTATCCAACAGAAAGGAAAGTCGAAATTAGCAACTTATATGTGAAATAACCTTTAAAAAAAACCTGCATTTTTCATCAATGGAAAGGCAAGCTTCATGCATATTTATATTAAGTCGATCCATCAAACTCTCCTTGGTGACTAGATGAGTTTTTCCTACAAAAAAAAAAAGACACGGTCAACTTACACCATAATAGGAGGCTATGTTATGATGGAATATTAGAAGATACATTATTATATACAACACAACCAACTGAAAAACACAGCCATTCATATTATATCCCACATATATACAAACTCTAACCCAAACCACCACCAACTCAACATACATACATGCCCAAAGCGACACATTCAACCCAAACACCCATACACAAATAAACACCATCCCAACACACAAGCCGACCCAATAACCATTAGCCCATTACCCTAGTTACACCAACCCATAACCCGACCCCCATCACAATACACATATATTTGGTCCAACAAAAACCAACCCACCAAAACCGACCCGCAACACCCCTCTTCCTCCCAAATCCTAAACCCATCAGTAGCCGCCATCGGCTGCATCAAGCTCCAGCAACCCCACCAATCACGATTTTTGATAATGAAATAAATTGATTTTCTGTATGTTTTCTTCCTCTTCTTCTCTCTTTTCCCCCTCATTTCTCTTCTTCTCTTCCTTTTCCCTTTCCCCTTCTCCTAAAATTGTCCTATAATCCTATTGCATCCTACGTCACTATGTATCAGCAATCAGGTGTACTTCCAATCAATAAAGAAAGACCTAAACAAACCATGATACTTGTGGTGCCATTGGTCTCATGAAATTCCCATTAAACATTCAAGAAATTTTAAGGGTAAATATTGCTTTTATCGAAAGCAAGAATGGTAAAAATAAAAGGTGAATTCTCATCAACAAAGTGATCTTTTCCATTTTAAAGTGAAGGTAGAACAGAAAAAAAAAATGTTAAATTTGTGATACTGAAACTTGAGTGCTGATCCACAATTCTTTAAAGTGATTAAAGTATATTAACAAAAGGTCAAGAGAGCACAGTGTTGAAAACTATTTCTGTCTAATGACAGATATGGAACTTCTTCAGCAGCCTCATATTATCCCATTGGCAACAATAGTACAGTTTAAGATAAAAATTTATAAAACTAGAACTTGATTGAGAAAACAATAACAAAAAAAAAAAAAGTAACAAACCTGCAAGGAACATATTAGTTAATTGATTGAAGTTGAAATCATCAATTTGCATTAAAAACCTCAAAAAATTAGAAATAAAATTTTTAGATACTAACCAACAAAAAATTTATGCATCACCTTTTGAATCTTTAACATCGATAACTCCACTCTTTTCGATTCTTTCCAAAAAGCCTGTACCAAGACGCTCTTCAATGCCTTTCTTCAGATCATAACGGCCAGAAACATTGATTACAGCATCTATGTCGTGATATTTAGATGCATAAAGGAGTACAATATTTCCTCCTGCAATGTCATTACTCAGAATTAGGTCATCTTGAAGAGGGAAAAGAATACACAGAAAATCAGCTGGTCAATGAAGCTTCTTTACCCCTTTTTGTGTTGTGTTTGGGTGTTCACATGCCAACCGGAATGATATAATTAGAATTCCTATATACCTCATAAATTTTCTAGTAGGGATGTCAAGTGGGGCGAGCCGCTTTGAGGGGCTAGACAAGCCAAATTTTCTTCAAGCGAGCGGGCCTGTACTTGGCTTGCCCCAATGCGAGCATGGGCTGGCTCGGACCATTAACATCCCTATTTTCTAAGATCTAGACAAAAAATGTGGAAATAAGAAGCAAGGACACAGATATGGGACATATAAGTTCGTACTCCTTTCCAAAAAAGGCAGGCCATCGCGTTGGGAAATAATTGAACAAAAGGTAATATTTTAGAATATAAATCACTGACTTGATGATTTCAACCAAGAGTTGAAGATACTTAAAGTGACAACAAAAAAAATATGGGTATGTTGGTCTTTGAATATGATTATTGCATATGAGAAAAAATAATAGTCGATTGAACACAGCAACCAAATTACAGGTGACACAATGACAAAGGGAATCAAGGTACAATCCCTGGATTATTACTTTTCTCAACAGTATTTTTCCTACTATAAATTTCTTCTAATATGCCCAGTACTATAATGACCCATTTTATCATTTTTAAAGCTACAGTTTCATCCCATATGTGACCTTGAAAATGTTCCGAATGCGTCCTTGACATCATGACATGCATCCAATATGTTCCTAAGGGTTCTCAAAGTATCCAAGACTACAAAAATAAGTTAATAATATCTCCTTGCAAGAATGTGCCATTTGTCTGATACATATCAGGATATGTCCATATCCAAGACATGTAACATGACAATTTGGCATGGGGAGAGTATCCCTAGACTGAAACAAAGTGAAAATTCCCCCGAACAGGCACATTTTAAAACTGCAAAAAATAAGATCTAATGGTCTCAAATGAGAATCTAGTATTTATACCAATTTCAAATGTGGGCAGAACATGACAATTCATGAACTAATTTTAAAGAAATGTTGTTAACATTTACAATTTCCACATTTTCTATTTCCCAAAGCTACGGCGTGTGAAATGAATGTTAGCATTTTACTGAAGAAGAGAGACATAATGAAGTACTAATAGTGGGTGTAAATTGGCTCACCTTTACTATGCCCAATAATTGTTTTTATTGGGCGATTTACTCCATTAAAATATTCAACCACAGCTCGTAAGTCTTCAACCTCTCTATAGTAGTTACTATACCCAAATAAACCTTCACTCTCCCTGGAAATGATTGTGAACATTAAACAAAGAGTAGTAGAAAACTGACATAAAATTCAGAAATTAACAAGAGGAGCAACTTATCAAGCAAAGAAGCAATGGAAATATTATCAAGAAAGAAGGGTCATCATGTTCCACTAAACTGCACCCATAAATGACTAATTAAGTACTTTCTTATTTGTTACTCTCCCTTCACGCTGTCTATGTTTCCTCATAACAGGTCATATGGACCGATGTCAATGTTTGTAAGAAAATTTATACGCATAGCTTGTATTTTTTAGAACAATTTGGTGGCACTTTCCCTACTAGTGGTGAGATGCACTGGACCTCGAGTGTGGAGAAGTAGGTAATTGTAGGCCAGAGTGCATCTCGCAAGCGATGTGTTGCATTGATGTTTGAATCTGTGTAGAAGCAAGAGCTTCCATTCCCCAATGGATAGAGAAGGGTAGAGAAGCTAGTCCATGAAAATAGGATTGTTAGGAACTTGTAGAAAAATTATCAAAATTAGTGCATGTACGTACAAACAGAGTCAACATTCCTAATAAAATAGGTGAAATGATTAGAGGGAAGGTAAAGGAATTGAGATATGGAAATACGCTATGATATACAAAGGAAACAGTAAAATGGTGTAGGAGTTAATGTTAATCATTGTTTGACAGATGATATTGTAGCCTCAGTCCTTGTTTTTGCCTGTTTCACTCTTAAGAAAGTTGTATCTTAGAGAATGTGTGAAGATAGTAGAGCTATCAAAAACATTATACTTGCTGTAGGTTCACTATTCAAAGATAGACTTATGAGTAGATACAGTCAAATTAGTATTAGACCAAGACATGAATGAAAAACAACCCTTATGGTTTATATAAGCGGTATGTTATGTTATTTGAGATTTTTAATATTACTAGTACTCGTGTGAGACCAAATGTTGCATTCATTTATTGGGAAAACTGTCGTTGCTTATTTTAATGATATTCTCGATGGTTGGTCAAAGGAGTAGCATTAGATTGTCTTAGGTAAGTTACTTATACCGTCAGATCTGAGATAGTATGCCAACAACAAAAATTATTTTTATGTGCAGCGACGATTGTTTTTCTTAGGTTTCATTATACCTCAAAGAAATTCTATTGATCCTAAAATGGTTAGGGCTATTCGAGAATAGCCTGACTCTAAAACATTAACTAAGCTTGTCTCTTTCATTAACTAAGCTTGTCTCTTTCATGCTTTTGACTCATTTGATAGAACATTTGTTAAGGCTTTTTATATAAATGGTAGCCCTATGAGAGAAGGGAGGAGAGAATCACATTAGGACCCATTAAATCCATAAAACATTATCAGAAATTCAGCCAAAAACTACGAAGAGTTGTGTACAAAGATATGTACTGCTTACTACCTAAAGAGTTTGTCCTTTATGATGATAATCAAGCGCATAGATACCTTTGGTGGAATATGTGTTAAAAGTAACTGCAGTGGAACAGTGAAGCAGAATGGATTCTATTCATACAGAAACATCATAGCAGCAAGTTCAAACCAAATCATTTACATTTAGACATACGAGGACAAGCATGACATTGCTATAGTGGATATGTAACATCATATTCTTGTGGCTAAATTATCACATTTAAGGATAAAAAATAAGCCACCATGGAGCTCGAGTAGTCAGCTAAGTGATAGGGTCCCATGTGATAGGAGAGCAATCTATAATATGCATGTAAGTGTATATATATTCTCCTAAGCATTCTTTTCCCTTTTTGTAGAGAAGTAGATAGATATAAATTATACAATGTAGCTCTGAAGCTTACCCATTTCCAGCAAAATCAAAGCGAAATGAACTAATTCCTTCATTTTCTAAAGCCATAGCTAGGTTCGCCATATTCCTGTGCCCCTGAATTTGTGAGAGATAAAATCCACTATTAGGTACAATATTACAAATCTACCCAAGCTATTTGTAGCAATATAGTACATCTTGAAGAAATAAAAAAAGATGGCTAATAATCTTGAGATTTCTAAAGAAAATATAATGACGTTATCTCTAGTCTCTATAAATAGTCGCCAAATTAAAACTTTTTATTTTTTTCTCTGATTCTGTACATTAATGTTTCCTGCTTTAGATAGTCTAGTTTTCTTGCAAAAGGAAACACAAGTTTCTTTCATCAAAAGAAATTGTGGAGTATAACTTCTTACCTGATAGCTTAATTCCTAGCACAAGTGCTACATGGAACAATAATTTGAAAAGCTACTATAAAGAAACATCTAGTACATCAAAGTAAAGCTGTAGAAATCATTAAGTATATTAATTTAGCAAGGAAGAGTTATGCAGCCACAATTTTTTTCTGTGGATTTGTGTCACTTCCTTAGGTTTAATTCTCATTATTTTCCACTAGAGATTTGGTTTAAGCCCATTATAAAACCAGCCAAAATCATTTTTGAATGGTTTCAGTATTAATTTTTCATAGGCATGTCTCAAAGGAATTAGTAAATAAAAGAATGATTAAAACCAACAATTAGATTGCAGACCATACTTTTTGGAATCTAAACCAACACACTCGAAAGAATTTGCAGCGTGCTTGAATATAAATTCGATTCAAGATTCTTACTTGAAGAAGATGAATTTCAAAAAGAGGGAGAAAATGAAGTAGAAGGAAATTCAAACTCGATTCTTTTATTTTGTTCCAGAAGAAAGTTGGGGAATCCTGGAGGGAAAATATTTTGAAACTCTCTTCTAATTCTACATTATGTTTTAAGAATTGAGAATTAAATAACTCTTACATTATCTTATGATCTGTTACTGATGTCATGTGCCTGAGGCGTTTATCTTTTATAAATTCAACCTCAATTTTGTTTATTCAAGATTTCAGTGTGATCTTTTTTATAATTTGGTACAAATGCAACATGGAAAAAGAAGAAGCGTACCATTCTCTGATGGAATCAAAGAAAATTCCAACTCCAAGTATTAGGTAATGCAATTCCAAACAGTTGCACTTACAGAAACTGGGTATCTAGTAGAGCATTTGCATCATAACTAAACAGAAACGGCTCACTGACCTTTGTGCATAGAAAACCGTGGCACAAGATTACAGTTTCAGTAGATCCAGTCTCATGCAACACCCCCACAAGTTTTTCTCCATGGTTATTTTTTATTATGATTTTCTGCTGCATAGCTGCTCAAACACGATCATGCATACATTATAACCACAAAATGGCATATAGAGCACCCTGGCCAAGTTATTTATGTCACAGTTTAGACAAATTTAACTTTCTTCATGATCAACAAGGAGGGATTAGAGGAGATATATCCACAAACCAAAACTATATTCTACTTTAGAACTTTCAGTGAAGAGAATTTCCTGATCCATAGACCCCGGGTTGCTTTAAGGATAAGAAACCATCCAATGTGTTAACCTCGGGATGCAAGTCAATATAGATGATCGCAAAGCATTTATAACAAGTTAATGAAACAAATATATGAATTATCAGTTTCTGTTATACTTCATATGCAATAACGTAGTTACGTGAAATATTATCTCGTCATCGAAATTGACCATTTAGTGGCAAGTACTAGAGTGTAAGACTTCATTCTCAGACTTGAATCTCAAGTATACACTCAGACTCATCATGAAATTGGAATTTGCATAGAAACACTTCTGTCTGCCCGTTGAATTGAACATTCATTCAACAGATAAAAACTTGCTACGATGTTATC
>CADEPD010125762.1:0-14933 GCA_902829195.1 Fraxinus dipetala
AATTATTTCTTTTCCCATTAGTGTAAATTTAAATGCATCCAAAATTTATATCAAGATTTCACTTGATTATTCAATCCCTCAACTCAAGTGCTTGTTCCTAAACCAGCCTGCACTGGCAATTGAATGAACTTTAAGTTAGCTAGCTAACACCCTGCTCTTTGGCGGTCTGAACAGAGGTGATTTTACATATACACATCAACACGCATATGTTTAACCTATTTCTTTCCTTTTGCATTTTACATCAGGTTCGAAAAGAATACTTAGCAGAAGAAACTAAGTCATGTCAACTCAAAAGGGTAAAACAGTGATACATAGTTATGATTTTCATATCATTTATTTATATTATTATTATTCGAAAAGGCTTTTTTTAACCCTTCTTTGATGCAAGCACCATTTTTATATTCGACAATGTGTTTTTTGAAGGTAGGAGCCAAGGATCTGATGGACATCGGTGATAGAATATTCCTTCCAACAACAATTGATGTAAAGACTTGCTCAACAAAACATGAGAATGAGAACATTTGCAATGAAGAAATGAAGTTTATCCGTGGCCTTGAATTATATAGGGTATTAGTCTCTGTAAACTGTTTCAGTCGCATATGCTGTCAGATGCTTAACTTTCTTTAGATTTTGCTACAAATGTATGAAAAGTCTAATTTCTTTGCACCCTGCACAGGATTCAGCAATAATTGTGATCAATAAACCACCTGGGATGCCAGTACAGGTAAATTATGAGTTTGCATTGCTCAGTTCGAGACTGCAATTATTGACCTTTTCTTCACATTAAAAGAAATTCCTGTTTAGGGTGGCGTTGGGATAAAGAGAAGTTTAGATGAATTGGCTGCCAAGTATTTGCTATATGAATATACAGAGTCTCCTCGCCTGGTAAGTTCTATGAGTTTTTAAATAGAAGGGAAAAGAGGAGAGAGAGGAAGAAAACACAGAGAAAAAATGTTGAGACAAATTTCTTTATCATTGGATATATAATATCAATTGTCTATGTCATTCAACAATGCTAATTATTTTTATACTTACCTAAAGAAAATAGGAAGTTCAAATAGCGTAATGGAGAAAATTTTCTTACTTAAAACTAATAATTATTACAAGAATTAGAAAGTATGTGAAATGCATGTGTAAGATTTATACTGCTTTTGGGCCAAGTTGATATGGGCCCAACTAAGTTGCACATTTGAGATTGGTGGCTACTACCATCTCCAACGAGCCTGCATCTGTATGTTGATACGTGCATTTGAATATGCATGTACTATGTATCTTTATATTATAAACAATAGATATTTCGCCAAGTTTAATCTAGGAACTGTAAATTGAACTTGCAGTTAAAAATGTTTTATGATAGTTCCACCTTGCACGTACATTTTTTTCCATGCAAAATCAATTCTGCTTCCAATTGAATGAATCCTGGAACTGAGCCATATATTCTTCACGATTCATAATCATGAGCTGGTTAAATAATATCTATGATCTTACAGTTTTCCTATGTTAATATCTTTTCACGGGTTCACTTATAATGCAGTCCTTTTTAATTCTCTGTTGGTTGCAATATGTTTTCAGTGTTGTGTTTAATCTGTCTTCGTGTGTATTGTTGAGGACAATCTTGTTCTGTTTTAGGTTCACAGACTTGATAGAGACAGCAGTGGCATATTAGTAATGGGAAGGACACTATTAAGTTCTACCATTCTGCATTCAATCTTCCGAGAGAAAACTTTTGGAGCATCAGACGACGTGTGTAATTTTATAATCACAATCTTCATTGATCATTGATTCTTGTCGTATAGGCTTAACTAACTCCATGTCTGGTTGATCCTTTCATGTCTTAAAGGTTCTCGCGAGTAAAAGATCCTTGCAGAAGCGCTATTGGGCACTTGTTATTGGATCTCCTAGACGTGCTGGAGGATTAATCTCAGTACCATTAGGAAAGGTACATTTCTTTTTTTGTAGTAATCTTTTTTAGAAGAGTCTTCAATTTTGGAGTTTTTGCTATTATATGTTCTTGCTCCATATATTCTTTCTCCAACTAATTTGTCAAGAGAAGCTTTTCTAATGCCCAAATAATTTCATTTGATAAAAGCTCTAATGTTGACAAGCATTTGATAAAAGCTCTAATGTTGACTTATTTATGTTGTTTTTGCAAAAAAATTAGGTGGTGATTGATGATGGAAAATCTGAGAAGATTACTATAGTTGACAAATTCCACGCGACAGTACAGCATGCTGTGACAGAATATCGAGTGATTTCATCTTCATCTTGTGGTTCGTTTACAGTGCTTTCAGAAATTTTGTACTATACTGGTCAAGAAGTAAATTTAAAAAATTGTTTCCAAAATTGTTAATACATGCTGCCAGTAATCTAATGTCTTTTTCAAAAGTCATTTCTCCACTACATTTAGACATTCAGATGAGTGGCCTAATTATTTTGTTTTCAGGAAAGAGTTACAGCTAATGAAGTTACTTTCCGGTAACTTCTTGTTTCCAAACATGTTTGGATAATTTACTTCACTATTTTGAAACTCCTAACTTTACTTTCAAAGTTTAACTTCATTTTTTTTTTTCGATTTTGACCAATAACAGAATTACTTATTTTAAAACCTTTTTTAGTTATTTACTTAATCTCAGTAGAACTTGCTCGTAGTTTACAGGTTTATTGGGAGAGATGGGGTTCTCCAGTTGGAGTTTGATGCTTAGTTTCTACCTGTTCAGTTGTATAATCATAAAAGTTTTATCTTCGAGTTTCCTAATATAGCGGTAAAACTGCAGGTTACACATGGCTAGAGTTGTCTCCACTTACTGGAAGAAAGCATCAGGTCTGGATTACTGCTGTGCTCGGTCATGATTTTAAAGCATCTCATATGGCTTAAGCATGTTAATTTGATTTCTCCTCTTGATTTTGACTATTATTCGATAGCTGCGTGTTCACTGTGCTGAGGTTTTGGGGACACCAATAGTCGGAGACTACAAGTACGGGTGGCAAGCTCATAAAAAATCAAAACATATCCTCGTCAGTTCAGATTGCCAACTGGAAGAAAAAATTTCCAAGGGAAAACCAGTTCCTTTTGGCCTCGATTTGGAGAATGGAAGTATCTCTGATAAACATTTTCGCCTTCATCTTCATTGTAAGCAGATGCTGTTGCCGAATATTGCTCAGGTTTTGCAACGTGACAATCCAGATTCGGATTTTGATCCTAAAACTGTGGAAACCATCACGATAGATGCTGATTTGCCTCCACACATGCAAAGAAGTTGGGACTTGCTGAATTGATATTTTCTTGAACTCTGGTAATTTTAAATGTATCAGATACCATTTTCCTTGCATATCGTTGAGTTAGTTGGCCATTTTGTCCCCATTGGCCAGAGTACAGCTCGCAAAACAGATTATTTTCAACAGGTAGCTTGAAATATATTCAAATCAGCACGTCAATTTGTTTACTGTTGAATGAGCATAAGATGCAATTTAATTATTTAGATGGAATTCCAAAAATTCACACATCAATTTTGTTATGCTTCGCCACCTAGGCTCCCACGTGGCTCAGCTAACCTACTGAAGTACCTTCCGCCAACACCACATGGCATTCCATGCGGAGTAGGATCTACTAGAGTCTAGACAAATTCGACCCATAGAAACCCCCACTTACCGAAGCAATTCATGAGGTTGACCACTTTTGAAGCCCTGCTAAAGACAAATTCGGGATCTAAACGAAGCTTATTTGCCGAAGTGACAAGGTTCAACTAAATAGACCGAGACTTAAATAAGGCTGGTGACGATTCACATTTAGAGATCTTGAATTTATGAAATTATTATAGAATGATTGATTGTAAGTAATGAGTGAGGAGGTTAATCTTGTCAGAACACATTATAGGGTGGCTGCCTCCTTTTTTGTGGACATTTAATGCAGGTGTGATGCTTCGGTAAAGGAGATGAAGTTATGTGTCCTCTCATCCAATGATTTTTATCTAACATGTAACACTATAAATATCCTCATTTGTGTCATTTGGAAGTAATGCAAAAATATTGACTGCAAGCCACATACTCTCTTCCTTTTGGACTAATATTTGGTTTTTAGTGTTTGAGGTGTGATCTTGATTTTGAGTTTGGTTCCTAGTTGGTCTTTCATTATCGTGTAATTTATCTCATATATTTTGTCGGAGTCCGAACATTTTTGTCTCGTGTTATAAAACCTTTCCCACAATCAAACGTTATTTTATTATGGACTAACAATCATTCTACGCGTGTTGAAAGTAATTTGAGAGAATGCAGGTAGGTTCGATATCTGTTGTCCACGTTAATGGTGCGAAAAATTAGGTCAACAAATTCATTGCCAAAAAAGTTAAGAATACCTAAATTAGTCATGCACACTGTCGACAATATCAACTTTTCTAGAAGCCTTCACATTTTTTGTTGTGTAGCTTCTTGTTTGTTGGGTTGCAATGTCGTCCATTAGAACATACGTCCATCTTATCAAAAATCATTCTATTTCATCAATTGTCCAACAGAGATTTGTATCAGTCTGGACGAAATGAGCATGGTGCAAGAGGCGATGAACAGGCCCTACAAGGGCTCCCAAGCTTTTCAAGTGATTCGTGTCATTCCATTCCAAGCCCTGGTGAGGAGCACAAAGGACCAACAAGACATTGTTTTGGTTCAAGTCCTAGAGAGGGAGGGACACAAATACCACCAAGTCCTTCAAGTGGTTCATATCATTCTATTCCAAGCCCAAGTCAAAGACACGGTCAATCAATTGTACCATGACCACCAAGGATATGAAGACGCTAAGGTTGTGTAAATTCTCAAAAACAATTGTTTCTTTTTAAAAGTTCACGAATAAATAACAATTAAGTTCTGCGTGTGAACAAAATTGCATGTATCTCATACATTGAATTAAGATTTGTGGGCTAATGTCCAATTTTTCTCACTAATGATAGCGATTTAAGCACTTTGTAAATGGAAAAAGGATTGTTTTTGCTTTAAAAAATAATAGTAATTCAAATTTATCGTGAATTTTATTCTAATCTTATTTTGTAGTTATTTACGTTGACTTTTAAATAGTTCTAGAACAAGAAGATCCAAACCGCTGAGATCAATGATTAAATATCATGTGTACCATTAAATAATGTGTTGCAGCTTGTCAGTTATCGTCAAATTAAGGATAATACTACATGTACATTTACTTTTTTACTTACCTACACTTACAATAGGGTGTGGGGACCACACATATGGGAATTTTTTATTCATGCGGGCCCCGGACGCATGTGAGAGGATGTAAGGTACAAAAAATTCTGTACAAATGGAATTGTCCTCAAATTAAAGGACAAACTTCTTGCAAAAATCCTTTGCGGTGAGCCAGTGACTAATTTGCAATCCTGGCTATCATCACTTCATTTTTCCCTGTGAATATTTCGTGTATGTACTTGCAAAACTGATTGTGTGAAGGTTCAAATCGTTATTGATCATAATGACGAAGGACTCTACTTCGATTTTGAGTCCAAGAACAAAGCTTTCCCAAGCTAATGGAACCGAGTTCGAGGCTTCTTTTGAGGAAGAAAGTGAAATCTTTTGGAATAATGTTATTTAACATTTTGATAATGGAATATCGATAATGTAACAGTATATAAGAAATAATATGATTGAGCTGTTCAATTTTTATGAAAGAGGGGGAAAAATATGAGGGCTATGAGTTGTCATATCACCGATATTTCATCATCATCAGATAAACAATATTACTCAATCTTTTGATCCTCCCGTAAAAATATTAGAACAGAAGTTCTAGTATTTTAAATAGTAAAGATTTAAAAAGTGAAGTAATGATATTGATTTAGAATGATGATAGCAACATCACCGCTATATTGTCCAATGAATAAAATGCATTTCATATTCATTGAACGTGACAGTAGCCCCAATGTCACATAGACAGGCACTGCCACTGCTAAATTGTAACGGTAGCCCCAATATCACATAGACGGGCAATCAATATAACAAAAGGTAATATCCTATGAGAATTATTATTGTAACATATGCGGCATCAAGAAACTTGGCATTGCGTGTACAGAAATTTGTACGTATGGAGCTAATTCGAGAATTGGAAAACACGTTTCCTGTGAGAACAAATCAAGAATCAGTATTTCACACAAAGAACGCAATTTTATGCTTCGAGAAATGCTGCCTTTTGACAAATATCATTTATCATTGGATAATGCTATTAGTCGTAATCGACACCAACAATCAATAGATAATTTTGTCCTTGTACACGTCACTTAATATTTATGATAGGTAAACAAGAATTAAGAAACGCGATGGTTGTATAAAAGACTCCATTAATCAATATTTTCAGTTGAAGAAACCCCTCCACTCAATTACAATATTTTCAGCCGCCAAAAGACCTAATCACACCTACTGATGTTTCCCCATGGCATGGCATCACTTGTGCATAAAAGAAAGAGAACCAGCAAACGAACTCATTTAACTATCACGTGTCTAGAGTATCTTACTAGATATACTTGTGTTGTGTCATGTTCAGAATGAAGGTTTAGCTGCATCTATTGCACTTGACTAAAGTACACATTCATAAAATATCTTGATGGATTGAAGCCTATCAATATCACTGCAAGAAAGACAAAATGTTGAAACGCTAGGCAAAAGAAGAGAATGCATAATAAAAACTATGTATTGAGATACTTACAGACAGGGGAAAGGACTATGACAATGCCAATTGGATATAGAAATAAAGTGGCTCTCTCCAAGAAGGGCAATACTGTATCATCGGAGAAGAAAAACCACCAAAAGAGAGAAATTTTAGTTAGATATAAATTTTGGCAAGAGACACCTTTTTTTTTTCCCAGAAAATCAGAAAGCCTATAATCAGAGAAAATGGGGGCGTATAATAAATTCTAAAACCCCTAGGGTATGTTAAAGTGCATATTAGTAAATGGTCTTTCAGGTAAAATTTATCTTACCGTCATAGCCTAAAAAATTGAGGTAATGATAGTAGGAAACAGCCACCATGAAGAGCAAATTTGATAACAATTCAGGAACAAAACCATGAGCTACCAGAAGAGGTGATAGAAAATAATGCACAACTGCCAGAAAATGAAGACATCAGCAACATTTCAGCATATATTTAGATTGTACTCCAAGAAGATGAGTGGTTTCACGTCATACTAACCATAAAGCAACATGAACATTGGGAACAAAGAGTTGCAATGTACATCAAAGGCATACAACCTTCAGAACATGGGTCAAAGACTAGTTAGCAAGACAACCCAGTTACAACAATAGCAGTACGACTTTCCCAACAAGTGCAAAAAAACTCCATTCATCCTAACAAGGATATTATCAAATAAAACATAGATGTCAAAAAGTGGAAGGGAAAAGCTGAGAACTTGCCACTCTACCCTTTGCTCCACCACATGGCTGTTTAAAGCTTCTTCTCGAAGATAATTGTTTGTAAAGAACCTGCATAAAGTTTGCTGAATAAGTTTCCATTTAGCCACCTTATGTAATCATGAAGGTTAATTGCAAAACGATGCATGATTTGATCAAAGATAAAGGCAAGGTTGTCATATTAAAGGTTCACTTTACTAGCTATTACAATTATCCCAAAATGATCCTTCAAAAAGAAAAAAAAAAAAAATTATCCCAAAATGTGAAAATAAGGTGAAGTGGAAAGCAGGGGCAAAAGAGATCTCCATTAAATCGACAGAATTTATTTTCCATTTGACTAATTTCTTCTTAATTTTGGAGTTCCATAAACTTGTGAGGACAGAACTTCCAGATCAACAAGTTTAAATAAACTTGACATAAGGACAAATCTAGATGTTCCAAGCTTTTGACAGTTTACGCAAATCCAACAAGGCTGAAAGCATGTCATGTTGATCCATAAACAAAATACAGATAAGATGTCTGGTTCTACCTGAAATTTCGTTAATTCGTTGTCATCTACAATTTATTTTACATTCCACGATGACAAATTTCACCCTACAAATTTCATTCTTGATATAGTGAAAAGAAGGAGAATAATTAATGTGCCCCATAATCCATATTTAACTTTCCAGGACTAATACAGTTTGAGACCCGGGAAGAAATTCAGCAATTTTTGGCCTAAAAACTGGAATTCTCAACTTATTATGTTAAGTGTGTGGTAAGAAAAATTAGTTTTACTTCTTCCAAAACATTGCACATAATTAGACCAAAGCACTTTAAAGTCCTAGATGTTTTTGGAGAAGGGAAAGTCACTCATTAGATTTATAAACAATTCCAGTATGACCATTGCTTCCTGCATCATATTAATACCATTCTTACACTCCACACCAACTCAAATCATGGAACAGCATTTCTTATGGGGTTTACTGTCCAATTAAGCACAGCTCGATCTGCACATGTAGAGTGTTTCTTCATTCAAAATGCATGTCCTTGCCTCCCAGAGTAGCAACCTTTACCACTGTGAGTCTGGGACAAGGCCTTCCGTCATTTTTTTCTTCTAATAAAATGATAAACTTAACTTGAATTGTCACATAATTAATCTAGAAGTTTGGCCTAGAGAAGAAGGGTAAATTGTCCTTCTAATTTGAATTTGATTGCGCAAGTCACAAAATTATGACAAGAGATTACAGTTTCACAAACTAAAATTAAAACCCGAGATTGTAACAAGGATACTTGCAATGATAACCATTTCTCTATTTATACATATCAGCAGTTGTCCTTACCAACAAAATGTAGCCAATATTGCCCCGGTTATTAGGAAATGGAAAAGCAGTACTGAAAAAACTACAAAAAGAGTATGTCCCGCATTATGATCATACCTGAAACAAATGACATATAGCACATCGTTGGAAGATCAGCATTAATGCGCAAATATTATAATATGTGAAAGGAAACATTCTGAACAAGTGAGAAGGACAATGACAGGGAAGCTTTTCTGAAGGAAATTTCCAAATGTTGAAAAAGCAAACATGATGTCCTAAGTATCACAACTAAGAATTGACTAACAAAAATATTCTTTAATTATTCGACATATAACCAAAAGAATATGTAAATCCACAATAGAAAGCAAGCTCACGGACACTTACGCTGCACAATAAGCTAGTGTAGTAACCACCAAAAGAAGACTGCATATCACAACAAAAGCAGGATCATCACGTGCCCATTGGTTCTTTGTTTCTGCAACAAAGAAACATAAAGAAAAACTATAAATTCTGTGAGTTAACCTGTAAACCTATCAAATTTTTTGTTCCCTGTCATAATTTAGATAGACTGTGACAGAGTGGAGGTCATAAAACAATGATGAAATCAACCAACAAGAAATTCGCCAATCATGAAATATACTTGAAGCAACATATGAAAAGTGCAAACTCATATAACATGTAAATGGTTCAATATCAGCTAAAACACCAAACTACAAAGAGGATAAGTTCATCTATTCCCACAAAACAGAAAGATCTAACGTAAATATGTGCTCAGGCTAAAGCTAATGTTATCGCATTAACAAAAGTGACCAAAGAATTGTTCTAGTTACAAATAGATAAGCAGCAATAAGTCTTTAAAATTAAGACCTGAAAAGATGACAAGCATAATTTATTTCGTTCACAAAATTTATGGTGGCCTTCATCCAGAATCATGCCAAGTCAATCAGTTTATTGAGAGAAATATGTAATGATTATAGCCCTTGTTTGATTCCCATTATCTCTAAAATACATTTTTCTCTCTTTTTTTTTAACCACACATTTTTCAATAAAATAATATTACATGCAAATCCAAAACTTTTCCACATTTTTTAACTACACTCTCCATCAAAATACTATTTCAAAATGCACTATTTTCAAAAAAAGGGGATCAAACATGCTCATAATGTTGAATGAACAGGATTCTTCAAGTTGAAAAATCTTTTGACATATTAGTGCTAAAGATGACAAGACCAAACTGCACAGATTAGCAAATAGAGTCCTTGGCAATATAATGATTTACACTGAAGTATATAACTGGACTAAAAGAGGAAAAAATAAGGAACACTTACGCTTATGGTACTTTGTGTGTTGATATCTGCATCCATTTCATAGTACATGCGACATGAAGAAATATCATTAGAAACGCAAAAACATTATAAAGAAACGATGAGGAACACAAATTTTCTTTAAGAACCATGGAATAGAAAAATTACCAGCAACACAACTCGTACAAACAAAATCATGAATAATAATTCGCCTAAAAACTATCTTGTACACTATCCATCACTACCACCCTGTGCTGCATGGACACTTCAATTAGGGTGGTACGTCCTTATCCGACACGTGTCGTATCAGACACAAGTGTCATGTCGGTGAATGAAAACTGCCACCACTCTCAAAATACACAAATTATCCCATAAGTACATTTCAGAGGGGTTGAACAATGTGCATTGTGAATGAGTATAATAGAGAAACGGAAATAAGTATAAAACCATGTCTCCAAGTGTGCGGAACCTATAATTCGCACAATGAAGTAGGAACATAATTCATTGCCTAGCCAAGCATGCAGTATGCTATAGGTTCTTCGGATAAAATTTCAAGAATTTTAGATGACACTATTGGATTCCTTAGATGACAGGACTAAATTAAAGTAAAGGCTTGCTGCCAATCCCCATGTGTAAAAGTTAACTTGCAATTTTTATTTGAAAATTTTGCCTCCGTTATTTTAAATAGAGGGAAGCTACATAAAAGAATAATTCACTATGCAAAAAATAGTGTTCCAAAATTTGGATAACCATCCAATACTGAATCAGTAAACCTAGAAAAATAACTCACACCACCTACAATCTTTAGACGCTAGATACTTACACTACTTTTGGGGAGGTACATAGGTGAAGCATTTGCCAGAAAGTATATTCAATGTCCATTTGTTGCCACTGCAGCCAACCAAAAGAAATGGATGTCATTTAAGGAGAAGAGTAAAAACCGATGTATTTATAATTTCATGAGAGAGACAAAGCACAGTGCTTCAATTATGCTTCTGATATTCACAGGGATCCAGAAAAGAAATGCAAGTTTCAACCCTACGTAGACAGTTATAAATTGTGTGCATAACAGATCACAAATTATAATATAGACATGTCCGCAGGTAAGAAATAAAGCAACTGAAAAGATCTGAACGATCAGAATGGTTAAATGACATTACCCAAAGTTTTCACTTGCTCAGAAGCTTATTCAATTGAGTCAATTAAGGCACGGTACATGTAGAACCTCTGATAATCATATATTAGTATCATACCAATTTAAGACAACTAGTCTACTTCTATGCTTCCTGAATTATAATGATACACAAATATTATATTTCTTGTGTAACTTTCCATGCCTTTTCTTTTCTATAGCCCTTGCAAGTTGCATCATCGAACATCAGCCTCTCATAATTTTTTTCGTGTTTTCCCAAGATGTTGAAAGTTCCAGTATTTTAATTCTGGCTCTGCCAAAGACTTATTGCATTGCCATTTGAATGTGAAATAAATTACACTAGAAAGGAAGGATTGTCCTATAAGAGTGGCTGATCCTTTCGTAGTTACTGGTTCTATAACCCAGTATCATATTGAAGTTACACCAATCCCAAACATAAGATCAGAAACTGACTACCTTCACTACATGTGTTCAGTTTCAAAATTTGCCTTCCAAAGAACACTTAAATCAGCTTCGTCTCATTAGAAATACAAATTATGGTAAGTCTGGGAGTTAGCAGATGGTAACTTCTTGAAAATAGTTGTCAAACACTAGGTAATTTATCATCACTTGGAGTAATCAAATTGGATTTATAAATGAATTACTAAAAAACCATCTCATTATAGAAGCCATCTAATCAAATCATATTTCATCTCCCACTAGAACCAAGACTGGTGTCTCCCATAAAATCCCGAGTGAAAGTTTCATAAGTTTTTTTTTCTGTTTGTCTTATTGGACCGTGCCCAATAAACTGGAGAAATCCCAAAATATTACGAAAATATCTGGAATGGGGCTTTGAATTTTTAGATTACAAATTCATTGGCAACAAGGTTGACAGACAACCATTGAGCAGCTTATAACATGACAGCAGAGTGAAATTAACCGTGCTGAGCAAATCTCAAATTCCGTCAATTGAAACTAGGCCTAATTAGCAAGGATATCTGACATATTTCTTCAGTTTCAGTGGCAGCAAGGATAACATAGCTAGGGAGACTGTCATTTATTGTCTGAGAACAAATTGTTAATTAACACAGAAGTAACATATAAAATCTTGATCAAAGTGGATGTTGAGGACAATGAAAAATCCAGGCAGCTAGAAAGAAGTCTGATCGACTCAAAGGCAACCTAGTCACTGTCCGGTGTTGATCTGGTACTCTATATGCTTGTAATTGATCCAATGATAAAAATGGAACCAGTATCAGTCACCCATCTCATAATTAATGATAATAGTTCAGTAGAATAATAGGTCTCTTTACCAATTAAAACCATGTACAAAATATTGTTCACATAGATTTTGCCACAGCTTTGCCCCCTCGAGTTCAATTCTTCAAAAAAATCACATTTCGGGCACCGAATTAACACAAACAACAAAACTAGGAGGAAAAATGCAAATAGACAGAAGAACGCATGAGAATCTAGGATTCATTTCTTTATTCGCATAACTAAATTCCCGTCCTTCATCTCAAAAGAAATTGATGATAAGAAACAAAACTCCTAATCGGCAACCTTTCATCTTTCATAACCAAATGCATAAGCGCAAACATGTTGATAATTAATGCAGTGAGATGTGAATTATGCGACATCTTCAAAAAGATTTTACGAGTAGGAGGATCATTATCAGCTCTTTATGCAATCGATAGAATCCTAAACAGCTTCATATTTCTCCATTTATGTGTGAGTAGGAAAATGAACCTTGACTATTCTGCGGAGGTACTGAGGGAGGAAAGAATTGGGTCCGGGATGGGTACCCGAACGCCCTTTCGTCGATGAAGAGGTAGGCAGCATACTTTTTTCTTTCTTCTGCTGCTGCTTCTTCTTCACTTCTTCTATGATTTACACCATCACTTTTTCGTTCTGCTCAGTTGTCCGATCAAAGATTTGTTCAATTTAGCAGCACTTTCACCATTTTGATCCTGATGTGGTGAAAAAAGACGGACCTCAGGTTTACAAGGAGTCAACCCTGAAAGGTACGGCACGTAAAGGACACATATCTTTTCCCAGATGAGGAGAGTGTTGAGGACACACGTCAACGTCTTTATTTTAAGTATCGAAAGACTTTATCGTACTCGTTCTCGATCGTCAAGCTCGGGATCAAGAGGTATGATTTTTGGTATCATCATTAGCGCCGTCTATGAAAAACGATATAGTTAACCACGAAGAGAACATGTAGAAAAATTCGATAAAAGATTTCAGAAGAAGATGGAGACGGCCACATAAAATTCAGGTTTTTCTATTGGGCAATTTTTGGTTTGGTGCTATTCATTTTTCGAGGTATTAATTATTGCTGTATTTTTATTTTTATTTTTAATTTTAACTTATCACTGCTAATTTTCAACAAGTCTTATTCATGGATGCTATTACCATCTCCCAATTCTCAATTTACCAAATACATCATTAAAGAAAGCAAAAGAGAATATAAACGAAGAAACTTTAGCACATTGAAATACACGCTTTATAGTTGGAGTGGCTAAAATCTTTCTTTAATTCAGTAATTTTCTTAATTTGCTTCCAAATCTTGGCTGGCACAACAGCAGTATATATGAGGAGTTTGGTTTTTAACACTTGGAAATATCTGAATCTTTCATCCTTGACCAAATAAGTGTTGACCTTGCAATTGCACGCTTAGACAACTGTTTGACATATTTGTCATTCTATATTCAAATATATACGTTGCATTAGTTAATGATCGTTCTATCCGATTGTAATTAATGTAAAAGTAAGAATAAATATTAAGAGTTAAGTGAGAGCCATCAATTTTCATAAAAGTTAATCAGTGTTACTTCGTAAGTCAAAACAATATTAATTTTTAATGAGAGGACAAAAAATGGAAAATTAAATGATTGGTATATGGTTTTAATGTCAAATATAAATAAATTTTTTTATGCCTGCTCATAAGGTCATATTGATGTTTTTTATGCTTCCTCATATGAATACAGGAATTTTGAGTTTCTGGAAATAAACAAAGCTTTGGAAACTTTAGAGATCGAAAGGAATACTATTGCTTTTACTACATTAATGTTTGTATAATATTCAGATATTCGATCCTATCTATTGTTTGTAATGTTAATTTAATAATAAGAGAATGACGTGTGATATAAAAAGTATATATGTTCATTTAGGATCTGTTTGATAAGTAAATGTGAAAAGGAATTTCAATTTCATATTAGTTGGAAGATAAAAATCCACCATATAGATAATTGTTATAGATAATTGCGCATATATATTTTAAAGCTGGTGGCATGCACCATATATTTGGCAAAATGCATTGTTTGGATTTCTCTTATTTAAAGACTCCATTTATTATCCCAATTACTGAGGTCGAATCCTAGCTCATGATTGAAGGTGAGCCTTAGCCGTAGATTTCTTATTATCAGATGCAAAGTCTTGCCACAAGCAAGCACCTAAAGACCTGTCACGAGCAGTCACCTAAAGACATGTCATGAGCAGGTACCTCAGGATATGCTACGGGCATGCACCTCTCAAGACATGCTATGGGCATGCATCCTAAAGAACCGTCACAAGCAGACACCCTAAAGACATACTACATGCATGCACCCAAAAGACCTATCACGAGCAGGCATATCAAGACATGCTACGGGCATGCACTCTAAAGACCTGTTACGAGCATTCACCTTAAGACATGCTACAGACATGCACCTCTCAAGACATGCTATGGGCATGCACCTTAAAGATCTGTCACGAGCAGGCACCCTAAAGACATGTTACGGGCATGCACTCTAAAGA
>CADEPD010125792.1:0-24013 GCA_902829195.1 Fraxinus dipetala
GTTGCATGAAAAGTCTTGGTAAAAATCATAAATTCTGATGACTAAAATGACATTGGAATTTAATTCCATGGTTGAATGAAACTTAAACATCTCAACATCTGTAAACAAACAATACTATTCCTCTCTCTCTCTCTCTCTCTCTCTCTCTCTCTCTCTGTGTATTTCCATCCAACATCTTGATCCAAATTGGTAAATAGATTGCACAAATCTTGCTCAAGATTTCTAGCTTTTTCGGATAATTTCGATGCAAAAGTACTGATCTAATTCTGATGGAACGTGCAGGGACGATCATCTGATGCAAGTATTGAAAACTCAAGACAGAATTGAATAAGAAGCTTGAATCTTTCATGGTTTGTATATCTAAGAACTTTGCCTTTTGTTCAGCTGTCTGTGTTATTAATTTATATAAGCAGAAAACACAAAAAAAGTAATTCTTACTTGAAATATGAGATTCGACGATTATGATAATAAATTGAATGAGTATCTGAATTTTTATTTAGTCTTCTAAGGCAAGATTTTCATCTTTCTTGTCTGTGTTTCATTTGGTTCAAAAACAATTGCAATGATCTTTGTCCACAACCATATCTATTGGTCGTGGAATCAATTTGTTGATCAGTACTTTAGTTGTAGGCGTCACTCTTGTTCTAAGCACATACATGATTTCTTGTTAGTTATGCATCAAAAATTTTTAAATATTGATCATATCCTTTTAGGGTTTTGCTAATATTTCATCCCTTTCACGCTACAGTCATATTTTCACATTTTAGGGTGAAAAAAAATTGAAGAATTCATAAAATTCATCAAACTTTTTGGGTTTATTGAACATATCTAATCACTTATTGTTTCATTTGTACCCGTTGTATGCATACAATTCATCAAACTTTTTTGGTTTGTCTCCTGACAATTTCTTTGGTTCATGATATATAGCTGGTTGGCAAATAATAAAATTTCATACCTGCTAACTTTGTCCTGAGTTGTTAAAAATTTGACCATTCGGAGTTCAATTCAAAACTACTTCCCAATATTAGGTGGATGATACAGTTGATTTTAGGAATTTATACCAATAAATGTATCTCAACAGATTTTGTGCACTCATCACCTTTCCATATAATTAATCATCTTTAAATCTCACAGTTCAGTAGTTGAAAGAGTACTTGCATCAGTTGGCATAGCATTTGCAACTAGAAATGATGTAAGTTCAGCATTCTTGCCTACCCAGTTTCTGATCTAAATGTTTATTCATGGAAAGCTCTTAATTGTAAACCCTAGTTTCTGATCTAAATGTTTATCATCATATAATGGGAGGGAGATGGAGGTAATTTGATAAGACTTACGAGGACATTTTCAGGAAATCCCTCTAGATGTTTGATAGTGAATCTTTTCTTTTTTGGAGGGGACGTAGATTTGATTAACCCAACCTTCAAGTGTGTGTGTTTTTTTCTACTAACTAACCTATTTTTTTATCTGATTTATGGGCATTCCTAAAGAATAAATATAAAACCTCTTGAACAGCTTTTAGATGAGGTTGGTTCACATCTCGTTGTCACCAATTTATGAAATCGTGCACCACTTGAACATTTGATAGAAATTGAAGCAGGACTGCAGAATTAGCTTAGCTTTTAGATGAGTTAATTGATTCAACAACGTATACAACAATTAATTGATTTCATGAACATCTTTACTGTGAAATAAATGCAGAGAAGTAAGCATAGCATGGCCGGAGAATTGGAAGTTCATGGTGATAGAAAGATCAACGGAAATGAGGAAGAAGAAAACATGTTATCAGATTATTCACAGAATATCTCATCCATTGACTTGAACGAAGAAGCCGGCAGCAATATGGATGGTGATGCCATGGAGGTTTCAGACATCAGCGTTCAGTATGCTGAGCAAACAGAAATTAGTAACAAATCCGAGGAAGGAAATGAAAACAAGAGTAGAGTTCGTAGATATGTTCGGTCCAAAATGCCCAGGCTCAGGTGGACACCGGAACTCCATCTCTCTTTTGTTCGGGCAGTTGAAAGACTAGGTGGGCAACAAAGTAAGTGAAACAATTACTTACTTTAAGAACTAACCAAAGTTAAACTTCATAATTGAAACATAAATATTATTTGATATTTGCTAGGAGCCACTCCTAAAACTGTGCTTCAGATGATGAATGTGAAAGGACTTAGCATTTCTCATGTCAAAAGTCACTTACAGGTACAAACACTACTATTTTTGTGTCCTATTTAGGTCATGTTTGATCCACATTCTTAAAAAAAATGCATTCTTTCAATACTCATTTTCAATTAAACAATTTCCAATAAAATAATATTACATGCAAATTCAAAATTTTTCATTATTTTTTAATCACATATTTTCGATCACATCACTATTTAAAATATATTTTTTATTAAGAATGTGCATCAAACAAGGACTTAATTGTACATCGAGAAGTATTATCCAACCATCAACAACTTATTTCTATCCATCTATACATTAAACTTATATAAATTCTTAAAAAGTGGAGTTTTGATAATTAAAAGTTCTTATAAATATGTTTTAACTAAGTTGGAGAATATCCAAGAGATTATTTATTTATAAAGTGTATCTTATGCATTATAGAGAATCTCTTTAAATTTAGAGAGTTAAAATTTTTATGCACTCCAACAATATTTTCTATTTTAACTTTTCATTTTGCTTTTTTCAAAAATATTTATTGATTTTTGCTCATATTTTATTTAACATATGTTTTTATATATTTATGATCAATCAATTTACGTGTGATTTGATTGATTGAAGAAGCGGAGTATTGAAATCGAGTAATACTATTTAGCATTAATGATGTTAAAATACCAATCTATGTGATGCCAATGTGTCACTAAATGAGATATAGAACTAAATGAATCACTCAATTCCACATTTCATTGAACCCATCATTACTGTGTAAACTGGTATTGTAGTACCAATGGTCATAAATACTTATCATTATTTATTGAAATCTATAACTTATCAAATACAATCTTTGTACATTAAGAATAGAGATTGAGTTCGACTCTCTAAACTTACACTCTCTTTTAAAAAGTTAAATAGAAGGTATCATGAAACTTATTTTTAAGCATTTACTCTTTAAAATAAAGAGAATTTTGTAATGAGTAATACTATTTATCATCATCATGATGAAATATCGGTGATGTGACAACTCATTATTCATCACATTTCTCTATCCTCACCCACTCTCTCATAAAAATTGAACGGCTCGATCTCATTATTCCACATACACTGTCATATCACCAATATTTCATTATCATAATCATAAATATTATTATTCTTTTGTATTTGGAGATCCTCTTAGATATCCTCTTATAAGCTTACACGAGTATGCTTGAATTTCTTTATAAGAATTCAACGACCCTCCGAACATACCTTGTTTTCCTCGCATTAGGATCCTTTATTCCTATGGAATTGAGCAGTTTTTCTTCAAAAAATGTGTCTAAATTCGGGTGTTAAATAAGTTGAGCGAGCTAAGCTGAGCAATCTTGTTTTCAAGGGCATGTTTGATTTAGATATTTTGTGATTAAATTTTGTGGAAAAGTTAAAACGTATAAATTTTGTGAAAAAAGTTAAAAAGTATAATTTTTTTGTTTTGGAAGAATATGAAATTCAAAATGAGTTTTAAAAAATTAAAAACTCTATGTCAAACATGGCTTAGTATTAAAATTGAGTACCAAGTAAGGGTGGATTCATCTCGGCTTCTTAGAGTCTGGCTGGACAACTAGCATTTCACAGTCAAATAAAGGCAGGCATGTGAAGAAATCATAAAAATTAAACAGATCAGCGAAGCACGTTCTTCGTTAGCCATCCAAGATCCATCCTTTTGAACTGGTTCGTCGATCCCCCAAACTTCTCACCTATTCACATGATTGCCAGGTCTCTTTCGGTCTCTATCACTGTTGCATTACTCAAGTTTTTCCTTATCAAACAATAAACAAAACATCTCTTTCCTTCTTTCTATATATGTACATATTGTGGCATTGTTTTTGTTTCTTCAAATAATAATATTGCAGGAGGGCTGTTTGAATTCTTGATATGATTTATTCATTTCTGCTGGAATTATACATCACTGTATGTTTTTGTGTATATACGTTGATTATCTTTGCATTGAATTTTTCAAAAATTACATTTTGCAATTCAAGCAATTTGATTTTTGGGGTCTGTATATATGAAAATGCATGTGCATATCAGCATTGGCAGATCTATATGTGTTTTGATTCTGTGATTAGTTTTTGAAACTCACCGGATTTGATGGGTAGATCGTAAAGTAATTGACTCTGTCAACCAAACCTGAGTTCTTAAAATCTTTGTGGATTTTACAAAAAATATGTTATTGTTATTTGGTTGTAAAATTAAATAAACAGTTATTTGCTATTAGTTTATGTGATGGAACAATTATATCACTGTTTGGTGGTTTGATTCCAAGTGATTCCTTACTATATCTTTTGATTGATCTAGCAGTCGATATGATTGTAGCTGAGCTAGAGGCTCACTGATCTGATTTGAAATACGGATTGATATCAGTATGAATTTCAAAACTGTGAGTATGCGGTTTCAATATAGGATCCTAAATTTTGTGTCTCGTTTCTTTAGGTGCACCCTCAGAATTTGGAAAATCTGGACCTCCTGTAGTTCATATGATATAAGCATTTACCAATAAACGAGCATCGAAGTTAGGGAAACTAATTCGAGGATGAGGGCAGTTGTGCTAGTAGCCATTGCGGCTGCCATTGGCAACATGTTGCAAGGATGGGACAATGCAACTATAGCAGGTTTTTTCTTTACTGTCAAGTACTAAATTTTCGATCCTGTTTGTTTCCAGAAACTAATTCATTTTATGTCTATTATGCTTAGGAGCTGTGCTTTACATCAAAAGGGAATTTAACTTGCAAAGCCAGCCAACCATAGAAGGGCTAATTGTTGCAATGTCACTTATTGGAGCAACAGTTATTACAACATTTTCAGGACCTGTATCTGATTGGCTTGGACGCCGTCCAATGCTAATAATATCATCAGTTCTTTATTTTATCAGTGGAATGGTAATGCTATGGGCTCCAAATGTTTATGTGCTCCTTTTGGCAAGGCTATTGGATGGTTTCGGAATCGGTCTTGCTGTTACTCTTGTTCCTGTCTATATATCTGAGACGGCTCCACCAGAAATTAGAGGACTGCTAAATACCCTTCCACAGTTTACTGGTTCTGTTGGCATGTTTTTGTCATATTGCATGGTCTTTGGAATGTCATTAATTGAGTCACCTAGTTGGAGGTTGATGCTTGGAGTGCTCTCGATTCCGTCTATCATCTATTTTGTACTCACAGTCTTTTTCCTACCTGAATCGCCAAGGTGGCTTGTTAGTAAAGGAAAGATGAAGGAGGCCAAACGAGTTTTACAAAGACTACGTGGAAGAGAAGATGTTTCAGGTATGTAACTTTGCTGTGGGAATTTTTTTTTGTACGATTAAGTTATCTAATTGACGATCAAATCACAATGAGTTCGATTTTGTTAACTTACTCATTTGAGATTTAAAGGTTTTATAGTGAACTGTTCTGGGCATATTAAAAATTTGGAATTAGTAAAACATTATACATAATTTTGCATATTGGCATCCATAGAGAGATTCAAATCAAGTTCATGACATACTAAAATGTTACATTTCATCAAATGATTGCCTTGTCCTTTTGCATTGAACATTTGTCGTCTATATATTTTATCAAATGAATACCGTGTCCTTCATCTACTTGTCATCCTAAGATTGTATATTTGAAAGATCTAGAGTTTGATTAATGATTTACAAGGTCAAACATCACTTTCCTCTTATGTCGACTTTATATATTTTGAGGACATTTTATGCTCCAAAAACTAAAATTAGTTCTATACTCAGACATGACTACTGTACCTTGGTATTTTGGGCTTCAATGGGATTTAGTGCACTTTTCACTTATCTCTTAGATGTTAGAAAGTAAGTATTTTGGTACACAATTGTTTACAGACTTTACAAAAAGCATATTATCTACTTTTTGCTTCAAGAGAAGCAATGTAGAGTATTTTGGTGACTGAGGTAGTAGCTTCGTTAAACTCAGGACGCATTCTTTCCCGTGTTCTTATGTGAAAGATGATTCTTATCCCAGTTGTGGGCTCTTTCTGTCAATAGGTGAAATGGCTCTGTTACTTGAAGGTCTGGGTGTTGGAGGTGAAACATCCATAGAGGAGTACATAATTGGTCCAGACAATGATCTTACGGATGCCCAAGAACACTTTGTGGAGAAAGATCATATAAAACTGTATGGTGCTGAAGAGGGACTTTCATGGATTGCCAAACCCGTTGCACGACAAAGTACCCTCGGTCTGGTCTCCCATCAAGGGAGCATGGCTAACCAGAGTGTGCCTCTTATGGATCCTATGGTCACTCTTTTCGGAAGTGTGCACGAGAAGCTCCCGGAAATGGGAAGCATGCGAAGTATGCTCTTTTCGAATTTTGGAAGCATGTTTAATGTCGTGGATCAACAAGTTAAAAATGAGCAATGGGATGAGGAAAGCCTGCAAAGGGAAGGTGAAAATGGAGATGACACTTCTGGTGCTGAATCTGATGACAACTTGAGAAGCCCATTGCTCTCACGCCAGGAGACAAATGCTGAAAAGGACAATGCCGGTGAACAAGTCAGTAGTATGGGTATTGGGGGTGGTTGGCAACTAGCATATAAGAAAGACGAGAAAAATTCAGGAGCCCTCAAAAAGATCTATTTGCACCAGGAGTGTGGCATTGGATCCCGGCGTGGTTCCATTATTTCGCTTTCTGGTGATGTCCCTACTGCTGAAGGTGAATTCATTCATGCTGCAGCTCTAGTGAGCCAATCTGTTCTACACGCAGACGACCTTGTAAGTCACCATCCAATTGGTGTAGCTATGGACAAGCCATCTGAATCTGCTACTAAAGGGCCGAGATGGAGGGAACTTTTTGAACCAGGAGTCAAACATGCACTCTTTGTCGGTGTAGGAATTCAAATTCTTCAGCAGGTAAGTAAAATCGACTATTATAGGTTGAAAGGGCAGTTAAACAATTAAATAACACAAAGGAAAAAAAACTATTAATGATAAAAGTCTCCAATTTTTACTTAAACCCTCCACACTTACATTTATTGCACAACCTTCAAATCCTTGGATAAGTATTCTACCACTATGCTTCATTGACTCCTGGCATTAATACATGATACATTTAGTTTGTGACATGAATCGTTTTACGAAATTTCATAACTTCAATTATAATTTACATTGCTCCTTTGTGATGCAAAAGAAGTCGTCCTGTTCTCCTTCACTAATACTCAATTTGAAAGAACTTTCACTGTCATTGACCTGAATCCCTAATATTCACTTTGATGTCCAGTTGAATATATGTTCTGTGGTACTTTTGAATATGATCAGTAGCATCAAGCAACCTTATGATATGCATCAGTCTCACATACATCCTTAAACTGAGAAGCTAAATTACTTTCTGCTGTTCCGAACAATCTAAGAACTTAGGCAGCTTGAATCATCCACCTGGGAAGCATGAAACTGCACTTCGCTTGTGTAAATGAGTATCTCGTTCATCTATAGCAGTAAATTCCAGATACGGTAGACTATGATTTCAATGGCCATTAGCCAGTTTACTTAATTATCATGTTGCTTAGAACCACATCAGAATTATTGTGGTGAGATTAACCAAATATAAAGATTTTCCTTTTCAAATTTGTCTAACTATAGATGTGTTCGTTTAAGTGATCCTACTTAGTGCTGATATAAATTGTGTTGTGCAGTTTTCTGGCATAAATGGGGTACTCTACTACACTCCTCAAATTCTTGAACAAGCTGGAGTTGGAGTTCTCCTATCAAATATGGGCATCGGTTCCGATTCTGCATCTTTTCTTATAAGTGGTCTCACAACATTGTTGATGCTTCCAAGCATCGGTGTAGCAATGAGACTGATGGATATTGCCGGAAGAAGGTAAAACTTGGATTTCTGGCGGTCTCAAATGTTTAAACCTTAGATTTCTCACTTCAATTTCTGCAAAAATAAATCTAACATAACTGCATCTTTTTCTTCACCAGGTGGCTTCTGCTATCTACTTTGCCCGTCTTACTGCTGTCGCTTATCTTTCTAGTTCTTGGGAATGTCATTGATTTGGGCACTGTAGTTCATGCTGTAATCTCAACCGTCAGCGTCATCGTTTACTTTTGCTGCTTTGTTATGGGCTTTGGACCAATCCCAAACATCCTCTGCTCAGAGATCTTTCCTACTCGGGTTCGTGGTATCTGTATTGCTATATGCGCTCTCACTTTCTGGATTGGAGACATCATTGTCACATACACACTCCCAGTCATGCTCAACTCGATTGGCCTGGCTGGTGTTTTTGGAATTTATGCCATTGTATGCACCATAGCATGGTTCTTTGTCTTCCTTAAAGTTCCCGAGACAAAGGGCATGCCACTCGAAGTCATTACAGAATTCTTTGCTGTGGGAGCAAAACAATCTGCTTCTTCAACTGTAAAGAATTGAGTACATCTGAAGTTCAAAGGTTTGGTTTATTTCTTGTGAGTCATTATGATCAGCAATTCATACACGACTGGAGGTGCCTCCTCGTGTTAGCTCTACGAATCATGATTTGAGTTAGAGGGAAACAAGTTGGCTGTTATCTTCTTTCGTTTTGCCCATCATGTTCTAATTGTACCATTTGTTTCTGGTTTGCAATATTCTTCTGGAGATCATACCATCTTCTTATCATGTTCTAGTTATACCATCCATTGCGCACCATCACCAACAAAATTTTCACATAGCAATATTTCAAGTTGGTAGAAATTATCGCTGCAAGGAAATTTTTAATAGAGATTTAGAAGGTATTCTGGAAATCGAAGAAATTCACCGACATATGCTGACTTATGTTGCTAATGGCATACTTCGTAGTGTAGCTTTCAATTTGCAAAACCACAACACGATAAGGTCACAATAGCAAGGTAAAAATGGTTGAATGAAATAAGATAAATCTAATCCGTGACCATAACCGTTTTTGGCTTATTTTTGGGATATATTTCTGGACGCTCAAGGTAAGTTCTTGGTATCGAAAACTTTTGACCATTTATGCAACGCATATATCAAAAATGAAAAATCGTTAGATGTGGGCTTAAAATAACTAGTCGAATATGGCTACAAATGAATTTAATATTTCTATTTTATTCTAGCTAGCTTCGACGTCAACTTAAATAAAATTCTATTTAGCATAAATTGAGACTCGTCTAATTTGAATAATTGAGACTAGTTGATTTTCAAGATCCTAAATTTAAAGTTTGGCAATTGCTTATGCAACCTTTTGCATCAGCCATGCTCAATCTCACTCCTGTATATTATATTTACATAATTTAACGTTTTTCATCACTAATTGTATGATAAAGAATTCATCTCATTACCGTTGGTATCATCAACAAAATAATTTCTTATAAGTGGAATATCATCCATAATGGTCAACTATTGATAAAACTAACACCACCTCCACTGGCAATTATCGTCTGTAATATTAGCAGTATTGCCATGGGCAATCATCACCAATGCTTTCATCGTTGATTGTACAACAAGGAATCTTCTGATTAGCATGACCACAGAAATTCACTCTTATTTTTAATGAAAATTTGTAACGGAAGTACCAAACCTTTCAAAAATGTGTTGCACAAACTAACACCTTTAAATCCTAGCAGCTATGTCCCAAATCTTTTAATAAATATGCGCTAGAACGATTTTCATTCAAAAATATGTCAATTGACCAAAAGTTAAATGTGCGGCCTAAATTTGATCAATTTTAAAAAGGACAAAACAATATTTTAAGCTAATTAGTTAAAAAAAGGAAATTCATAGTGAAGGTCTCAAACCTTTCAAAAATGTGCAACATGATTCCAAGCCATTAACGAATGTGCATCAAAAGGACTCTTAACAATTTCCATTGAAATGTTGATATAGATTTTCATCATATACCATCGATGATTCCATCGGTGTTCATATTTCTTCAAAAGCAATATTTCAATTCTTTTAGAATATTACTATTTAAGTAGTGCTTCTTTAAAAGTAACTGGAGAATTTACGTAAAAATACTTTGTTGTGATAATAATCCTTCCATAAATTGGAAAATCAAGATGGAAAAATGGGTAGATCATCATATACTTCAACTTTGCTGCCATTACGAGACCTTACTTGCAGATATGACTTACAACTCGAGAGCAAATTATCTCCAACTCGGGGAGAATGATGCGAATCTACCTTTGATTTTAGACTTAAACTCATGGTCGGGTCAAAAAGATTGATTAAAAATTCCATTGATCAGCAAATGCTTGAAACACAACAATTTAACTGTACATAAGCTTCTCAGTAATGCCACATTCCCTCAAAGCGGATGAATATAAATAACTGAGAAACTCGTACGGTGGGAGAATGGGGAAAAATAAAACTTCTCATAGAGGGAGCTCCTCTTTCGTCTTCACTTTGGGGCAGCAGGCTTAGCAAATGAGAAGTCATCTTCATTCCTAGTTTCTTCTCCATTGTGTGACCCACTCGTGTCATTATCCATATCATCATCTTGAGCAACTCTTACGATTAAGCTGGATGTTGGTTCCAAACGTGATGACGGTTCAGCCTCTAGATCAGATGCTTCGTGGTCGTCATATTCAAATTGACGTGTTGAGTGGCCAGTAGTTTTGAAACGATGAAGTGCAGCACCAGTCGAGTAGAAAGGTGAGCCCATTGAAGAAGTGGGACTTGCATCACCCAGGGTTCGTGCAGGAGACCTTCCTTCTCGACCTCCCTTATTCTTCTTCTTCACAGCCATATGCCACTTCTTAAGGGCCTTCGATGTTTGTTCATCAAAGATAGATTTCTTCATATGTGATCCCATCTGTATTTCCCACATACAAATTAGAAGTTGTTTCACATTTATCTGTAGTAGGAAATCTAATAGCTTCAATTAACCATACACAAATGTTACTCATGATATTTCATATTAATTTCTGAATTTAGTCAGAATACTTGAGCATTTACGTCGGACCTCGGGCCCAAGAGACACCAGGGGAAAGTTTTACATGGAATAATTACACAAGTCCTTTTTTTCTGTAAGAAGATGGTCTGAAAATATTATCAAATCTACTATAGTTCTTTCAATTTGACGGTATATTAATTCGAAGTTCACAAGATTCACATGTTTCAAATCAACTTTCTTTTTGTGTGTCTACTACCCACATAAAATCCACTGGCCATGTCTTTTTCGTAGAGCTGAGTAAGACAGAAAAAAACCATGCTTATTTTTCAAATTCCCATTGCCATGGGCCCGTGGCCATTCCAGATGCCGTAGTTAAATTACAAGATACCTGTAACTACTACTAATATTCTGATATTACCATGGTTAACCAATAACCAAATCCAGAGGGGAGGGGGGACTGAGCAGACAGTTTCCCACCCTCATTGTTATTGTCCTTCACCACCATCACACACAATCAAGCTCACACATATACTAATCTTTGTGTGATCTGCAAAATCTTTAAACCTGATGGGGAAGCTCATGACTAGCAGCATTCATGCAATAATCTCCTCAAACGACAATAAGAAACTTCAAATGATAAATGAAGAGATAGTTGACATGATGATGTGGTTTTAGAAGTGACGAGATAGTTGATGTGATGGCACGGTTTTGAAAGTTTATTCTACCTTGGAGGTAGACTTAATGGCTGACACGGTGAAATCAGTGACAATGGTCCCCTTTCGGAATGTAAAATGAATTTGGTAAGTTGCACAAATATCTTTAGCACTGACCAATCTAGATGGTCAGGAGGAAATCGGTGTGGTAGGGTCATACTAAAGGACCTAAATCTAGTCTCCTCTCACTGTGAATGGTCTCCCTTATCAAGAAGGTCCAATCGTTGATGTTACCAGCTTGAATTCTTTTCGATGTTAAAACACACGAGAAATACTTCCTTGAATAATATACACCCTAAGGTATCAATTATTATATTAGTAGACAAGTCTTAGTTCAAAATGGAAAGAATTTTGAGAGAGATAGATAGATATGGTGTGCAAACTCATGCCATGTGAGATTGTTGGGCTTCCTCCTGAAAGTAGGGTAAAACTTCCACCAAAGGGATTTCTAAGATTAAGCCAGTCATGATTAGGCCTGTGTTAAATAGTATTTTAACATGAAACTAGTCAATAGACTATTACACTAGAGATCATTCCATGAAAAGACTTCAAGGAAAAAACTCTTCCTACAAGCCTGAAGGCCACTATTTCTTCCACCCAGTGTCAAGAACACCGAATTAGGACCAATTTCTTTTATGTTTACTTAATTGAAAGCACAAGCCTTAACCACTTAACAAGTGCCAATTATGAAATGCATTGGATTCTATTGACAATCAGGGGGCCAAGTAGAGACTAGCCAATTACTGATTAATAAGCACACTGTTCACAAAAGTTAGAAACCCTAAATGACCTACACTTATGCACACTGCCATATTGGCCTGTATTGGGTCTTGAGAACATCTTGTGAGAATGTTTCTTACAAGTTTTTGTGAATATTTATGTCAAAATTCGTAGAAATATGCACAATTTACCTCCTTGAATCTGTAACTTTATAGTCTCAAGGCCTCAATTTTGGTTCTTCTCCTCACTAAAAAGAAGAGTTTGCTCATGGCCTTATTAACGAGCCTACATTGACTTTTAGAAGTGATCAAAATAGATATAAAATGAGTAAATGTCAAAATAAAAAGAGTGTGTACTATGTAACTACCAAATTTCGGTTTTCTGATGGTAATGACGGCTGTGGGGCAAAAAATTTGGCAGGTTATTTTGGCCTCTGGTTGTAGTTGATAGAATGCGCAAGATGAAAATTGAAGATTTTTCTGGTTTGTGGTGGTGGGTGGTGGAAGGGCTATTAAGTAGTGAGAAGCAGGGTATGTACCCCTCTGCAGATGGAAACACCTTCCCCTGACAATGTTTAATGCAAACCACAGACTGGTGCTCCCGCGTGAGAGTAATGCCATTTGAGGATTTGGGTCAGTAAAAGCCCTCCTAGTGTTAGAGAATTGATTATCGCATACTGATCTTCTTCAGACCGTGCACTCATCAACTATTTATTCCCCTTTCATTTGTTTATCCAGTTGAATACAATTTGATCATTCATTATATAAAACAGTTAGGCCACCTCGCTGAATAATTTTGTAAGGTTCATTTTCAGATTATTTTAACTATGCCGGAATATAGTATTCAAATAATCAAATCTTAAAAGCTCGCTACTACTAGAACCATACATGATATTCACAAAGTATAGGTATTCCTAGAAATAGCAACATTCACATGGTATTTTATCGATTAGCATTTGATCATCAAAGGTAATTCTAAGAAATATAAGGGCTTTCCTGGTACCTGAGCAATGAGGGCGTAGAGTGGAAGCGTAATATAGCTGCATAAGAATAGGACTCCCACCCTGAAATATTGCATTAGAAGTTAATTCCATAAGTTCAAGGTAATACTCCAAGCATTTGAGATTGAATCGTTCACAGATTATTTTGTGAGGAAATGATGTGGAACAGAGGCATACCCTAGGCAAGTTTTTGCTATGACAACCTTGAGATTCTCATGGAAGCAAGAGTTGAGACTATACTCATACTGCACAAAAGATATTCTTATTTTTCTTATCAATTTCATAAATATAAAATTTTGCACTCATACTTTGTATTTATAGTAGAATCCTTACCCAAATCCACAAAAAATATGTTACCTGAAAGGCATTCTGCACAGGATATTAAATTGATTAGCACAATCATTTTCATAGAAAGGAAATTCAAGATATAGATAACTTTACAATTGAAAACATCTCTCTTTTCATTTCTATATTTCTTATTCTTGCCTTCCTCTTACCAAGATGCATTCAGGACCATGACTACACAAGGAGACTATTCATCTATGATAACAGTCATCTGTTTTTTATTTCTTCAATTATGACCTGGAGCCAACAGCCAAGAACAGGACTTCATTTTGGCCGACGAAAAAGTTTGGGCTGATAGGCCTCTTTCAATATATTGATTTCCATATTTGAATGATCTGAATCCTGATGATGCATTTTATATATATCTACTGTATATTAGAGACTTCACTTGATATTTACTTACACTTATCTCAACAGCTAATTATTATTATTAAATTTTCCCTGGGTCATTTTGATTAAATATATATTTATTTACATATTTTTAATTGACATATCCCAGCAGGATCATGAACTTTTTTGAATTACAATGTTTGATGTTTATGTCATGTAATGCCCCCGTCTATGATACCTAGTTCTTCCTGCATATATGTAGCATATTGCCCATACAATTTCTTAACAAAACCTTTTCGACTAGGGAAAATACAACATAAGTTACTCAATTTCTGTGTTTACTTTTACCGAAAATATAAAAGTTGTTTGGTTGCGCGTACAAAAATATCGAACATACAGGGCTTGTTTAAGTCCCATTTTTTTTCAAAAAATGCATTTTATAATAGTGTTATGATAGATAATGCGTGGTTAAAAAATAAGGAAAAATTTTGGATTTGTGTGTAACATTATTTTATTAAAGAATGTGTGGTTGTCATGGAGTCAAATCACTGTTGAAGAATGCATTTTGATGGAAAAATGTGGCTCAAACAAGGGCATAATAAGTAAATTTTCAAAATATTGGTTTCTGATTCTTTCCCTTTCAAAGCTATTGAGCCATATTTTAATGGGATTACATATGTAGAAATGTAGTTTTCGTTTTATAATTAATCAAATAAGGTATTGTAGAACAGTAGAACTCAATAAAGTTGGAAGTACAGGGCAGATAACTCATCACTGATTCTAGTGATCGTATTATTATCTCAAAGACTTTAGATATGGAACAATATGGAACTTCTTCCTTCGGCCTAGTTGATGTGACACTGTGCTTTGTTAATAGGTTTAAGATAATACCTGAAACAGCGCAAAGTGTATTAAGTTAAGTACTAACTGGGGCCGACCAAACCAAAAATATTCATCCGAGCCTTGCACAAGTGGAATGCCTTGAACCACTGCATGTCTTTCTGTAATATCGAGGGCCATCTTTGTCAAAATGGCTTGTAGCTTTGTGTCGACAGCTAAGATTATCTGAGAAGTATTATGCGGTCAGGATTCGGCTTGAAATTGAGGTTTTATTAATCACCGATAAGGACACTTACAATTAGAGGAATTAAGGATGCCCAAAACAATGCCTTCCACCCTGACACAGAAAAAAGTTTTAAGATAATGATGTCAATGACAATTTTAGAGACAATGTAATATTTAGATCAATGAACTTATTATGTAATCAGAGAAGGAAAATGATGAAACATATTTTACAATTAAATATTGACTAACCATTAACATTTAGGAGCAAGAACACCACAAATGACCCCCATAATACTGGACTGCAACATAAAAAAAAGGGAACAAAAAGGAAAAGTCACAATGATAATATCGATTTGTCAGAATAAAATCCAAGAAAACTATGAATTCACTATGAATTCAACTAAAGATGTTTTACCTGACTCCCACAACTGTCTTAAAATCATCCTCCAGTGACCTTTTGATATACTTTTGGAAGTTAAATTTGCTCCCAGGTGCTAAATGGACCTAAACAACCAAAAACTTCAAACTCTAAGGGGAACGGGTTACCTAACTAGATAAATCACGAGGATATGAAAGTAGAAAAACTCACAGAGATAAACCCATGACGTAGGGTCATGTAGTCAGATTTGCTAACAGACCTAAAAAATTGACGAAAAAAGCATCCCTGCATGTAAGAATTTTGATTATCTGAAAATCAGTCGATTACATGAAATATTAAATTTGAAAATGTCAACTACTAAATGAAGGTTCCAGGCACTTCACGTGGAAATATCATAAAGAAGAATGACAAAGACAAAGATTATATCTTACAATATAGAAGAATAACGGAATCCTGGTCCAAAAACTAGTGTGTGCTCTCACAAAAGATGTCTCATGAGTAAGCCTGAATCTTGAAGGATCTGCCAGCTCCACAGTTAAATAGCCAATTCAGTGAGAAGCAATTTGCAAATAATGAAGAAGTAAAGATTAGATGTCATCTAGATAACAAAGTCTCATATATATTACAGCATGCGGTGATATACCATTTGAAAACTCATAGTCATGGGATGAAGTCTCCTCTTCCCATTGCTTCCAGCCACGAATCTGCATGACATAGTTTTAGCAAATGATTATATTAATCAAGACTGCTCTAGAAAAGATACTGAACCTTGGTGAACAAGCATCAAATAAGAGATAAATTTGAGCTTGGTATCCGGTTTTGTTATCATATATTTAGGATATAATTTAGGCCATTGGTAAACCTTTTGAAGGATAGGTCTCCTCTCCAATCATAAAAGACGTGATGCAACAGAAGGGTTTATATCTGCTTTCAGAGAATGTGACCAATCATACTGGATGAGCATCTCAAATATGCATCACTTATTGTAGTACTGGTGATGAAACATTTTGTTGGTGGCTATAAATGGAATATTATTTACTCCATTTTTATTTCTGTATATAGATTTCACAATTACATTTTACACAGTGAAGCATTCTTTGAGAAAAATTGTGTTCTTCTTCATCACATATAGCATTCTTTTGTAATTAGCATTGATGATCAGATGTGTAAGGACATAGTTGATTACTGCAATTTAAATTACCTTAAGTCTTCCGAGTGCCATAGTAATAGCACTGTAAATCACATGGAGAACTGCAAGAAAGAAGATAAGGATGTGAATCTGATGCAGTCCATCGACTGATATAAGCGATACATGGCCCTGTAAGAATTGATCAAAGAATAAATGATGAGATAAATTAAGCCAAATGTAGGGATGATGATGATGATGATGATGATGATGATGATGATGATGATAATAATAAAGGGAGAGAGAGAGAACAGTGTGTTGCAGATGCTTATATGTAAAGGTCTAAGACTACAGTTTATCACTATCAATTATGAAATCACCCCTCTATGTTTCCATTGCTGGTTTGTGAAAGAGTAGTAATGCATAGTCTACATTTGAAATATGGCCCAAATTGTAGTGAAAAAGAAAGAAAAATATCTATCTTTTGAAATCAAATCATGTAAAAGACTGTAAATAAAAATCACCACAAAACGGAATTCCTGAAAAATATTAATACACTTTAAACTGAACATATACATTTTAAGTTTCATTGGCCCATTTTTACAGTCTCATAATATCAAGAAATTGATTGATGGCAAAAATAGAATGCCAGAACTGCTGTTAATCGTACTAGTTTATTATCAACGAGCAGGTCTTCTTGACACAATAAAATTTGATTTATCTTATAATGTGCTCTATATGGTGACTGGGGTAGTCTTAAACTTTTTGGAGGGTCAAGCTTGTCAATGCCAAAACATGCTGGCTTGATTAGCTAGCTTGACTATTTTATCATATACTTCTTTGTTTTTATCAAAATAATTTACAAGAAACAATTTCATTTAATCAATAGCATAACTAGATTCGAAAAGCAAACTATGTTTACCTCCTTGCACTTGGCTTCTTTACCACCAGCCAAAACTCTACGATCATACCATAGAAGTCTTCGATGACCATCATCATCCTTAGTATCCTTTTTGTCTTCTGCGGCTTTTAAAGGACAAGGCAACATGGTATTCGCAACATGAATAGGTATGCAGATTTCAGCAATATAATATTGACTGAACACAAGAATGAGCGAGATGAAACCGAGTATCATCAACTCTGTCACAGTCGGAAAAGAATAAGTTAGACTTCAAACGCAAATCTCTTGCTCGGGAAGGATAGAAATTATTAGCTACCAGCTTTGATCTTCTCCAATGCCTCGTAAAGAGCTTTCTTATGCCTATCCGTTAACCACTGTTTCACAACATCAGCAATCTCATTAGGGTCAAAACTCCAAAGTGATTAGTTTGGAGCAAGAAAAGAGCTTAACAAAGTAATAAAAGCATCAATAATTATATAATTTCGAATGGTCAAACCGTCAAACAACAGATCATTTCAGAATTAAAGAATCATATAACTATTTGATAGCATTCTGAAGCAATCAATTTGAGCTAATAAACAGCATCAAGAAGGAAAAAACAAATTAAATCGGAGAAAAAGGAAAAGTCCATACATTCAATTGAAGAATAAGATCAATTTTATTAGAAGTTAAAATTAAGTAAATAAAACTATAATCATAGGTTAACAACTAAACTAGAAACATCAGAGACAAAATTACCCATTCAGTCCATAAATCCGGTATTTTGATAATGAAAGAAGAAAAACCCACCAACTAATTTGTTATAAAACTTCTGTTTCAAATTGTACGAAAATCAAGTCAATTTAAAGACCAGATTCTTAACCAACTGAAAAGTACTTATCAAGAATCCAAAAGGTAAACCTCCAAACAACGGTAGAATTCAAAATGTTTCCTAAAGAAAACCCACAAAGATTTGCACAGGACAAATGGTCAGAAGGTAAATTTTCATACCATTCCAACTTTGTGAAGAATCTTTTCCAAGGCAATCGAGATTAGTATGATAATTGCACAGACAACCGCCACTGCCCATGTCGGTGTCTGATCAAGTTCCCTTGAAGTACCCCCTTTATCCCCCGCCATAAGATTCCACACAGTCACACACCCTTTTAGCAGAAACTCAGTTTGATGAGCAGAAACACAGATTTGTCTGCAGAGAATTTCAAATGAGAGAAAAACAAGTTGTCTTCTTGCTGACTAGCGTCCATTAAAATTATATCCAGAAATGATATTGTACATAAATCAATGCATTAACATAATAACATTATGTATTTTGGGGGGCCAGAAATACGTGTAAATGCTGTCTGGAAAGTAGATAGAAAAATCTATTCGTTATTGATAGACGGAGCAACTTTCACACGGCATTAATAAAATATTATTATTCAGCATTATTTAGAACATATTTGGCAACGGCAGAAATTCCCGTGTCCTCTTTTTTTCTTGATTTTTGGACTGCGGTTTTATAATTCGACTGTAGTAGAGAAGTCCACGGTTTAAGTTAACCTGAATGTGACTTCTGTCTTATCCATGTTAAATTATATTTAATACGAAATGATCCGATATAATATTAATTTTTTACATATTTTTGACTTTTTAAAGTGCGAATAACGCATAAATATTATTATTTCTATACTTCGTATATTTGTCTTCTTCTTCTCTCAATCTACTTCGTCGGCTCAAACATGCTACAGGAGAGTTTTCAAAAGTTAAAAATAGTAAAAAATGTCAAAATTAAAAAGAAATAATTGCAGTTTCAATACCCAAACTTTCGTTTTTTCACAAATTAAATCCAAATGTTTTATAGGAAAAATTGCAGGCCAAACTGTATTTGGAACCGGGTAGAACTAGTGGCAAACTGGGGCTTGTCATGTGGCTTCCGCTCTTCGAGATCCTCTGTTTCTCATTCGGTTGTTATCTTGCAGATTGAAGAAAAGCTATATGGCTGTCCATTTTTGAAGTGTGGTCTGCTAATCTTTCTTCTTTTCTTGTTACTGAGCCCACCTCAGGAGAAGAGAAGATTGGGGTTTTTTGGGTTTTGGTTTGTTTTGCTGGTGGTGGGAAGAAGAAGAAGAATAAGAAATTTTATTTTTAGTTTTTTATCTTGATTTAATTATTTTAATTTAATTGGTTTTTATTTGAAAATTTTAAAAATATATATTTTTTGGGGAAAAAGATGAAGTGTGGTAGGATGAGGGTAGGGTGAAAAATAAAATTTTAAATATTTTAAACTGTGCGTGGCACATATAAAATATTTAGATTTAATTTGTGAAAAAATAAAAGATCGAACATTAAAATTGCAATTATTTCTTTTTCATTTTAACATTTTTTACTATTTTTAAAGGGGAAAAGAACTGAAGGATGTTGAAGGTTTTGGGGTTTTTGTATGAAGGTTTTAAAAAAGGGATTTTTTGCTATTTTCCAAATTAAAATATTATTAGAAGATTTTATGCTGTTAATTTATTTGTAAAAATTCAAAAGAAATGGGAATTTATGCAAGTAAAATCTGAAAAGAGATTTTTGGCGCCGAAAAAAAAAATTAAATATGTAGCTATTACTGATTAAAGAGAGAGAAAAAGTCCAAGAAAATAATGGTGGCGTTGACTTGAATATGCAGAAGGATAAGTCCATTGCGTCAATCAAGGCTTACTTGGCTCAAGATTTTAATCAGCGACGTTTTTATTACAGAAATGAATTAATGAATTAGGCAGAAGCATCAAATATTAATTAATCTAATTAATTCTTGAAGAAATACTTTTCTTAAAATAAATTGTTATTGGAACCCTATTCCAGTAACTTCTAGTAATTTCATGTGTACACAAAATATTTCACAGAAGCTGTACAATCACTCACATGGATGTGGACCCCACATAAATAAAATATTTTTTAAAAAAAGGGGCCCCACGTGTTTGTCTCTTTTCTGGTTTCTGGTAGTGTAGCATCACTCATTCTAATATTTTATTTGATAGTTATTTGTCACAGAATGTCACACTGTCATTGGACATATTTAAAATATTTCTCATCCAATAATTTTTTGTCACGTCATATTACTTATACACTGAGGTGTCAACACATTCCCTCACAAGAGGGGGTCCACGATTTGTACAAGTGACATTTTTCTTTTCTGCCAACACATTTTTCTATCAACAAGGCGGTAAAAAGCAACATACAAGTGACAAAATCCTAGGTGCAAAAAGGCTAATGTTCAATCAAGATACACCAAGTTGCAAACGTAAAATAATTTTTTGGGTATAGAAACAAATAATAACAAAAACATTAAAGTTTTGCGGTCGAGTGAACAATTTATTTTTCACATTAGATTGATCAAAATATGCCAAATTTTTTAATTTTCCTTTTTACATATAAACTCAACCGATTAATACGTAGTCTGAGGTATTAATTGGAATGAGTCGTTCATTGGCTGAAGATTTTAATCAGCGACGTTTTTATTACGGAAATGAATTAATGAATTACGCAGAAACATCACATATTAATTAATCTAATTAATTCTCAAATAAATACTTTTCTTAAAATAAATTGTTATTGGAAATTTGGAACCCTATTCAAATACAATTATGCTTGGTGTGTATTTTATTTGATAGTTTTTTGTGACAGAATGTCACACAACAATTGGACAGATTCAAAAAAAAAAAAAAACTTTTTCTCATCCAATATTTTTTGTCATGTCATGCTGCTTGTATACTGAGATGTCAGTACATCCCCTCACAAGAGGGGGCCCACGATCTGTATAAGTAGCATTTTTCTTTTTTGTCAACACATTTTTCTATCAACGGCAGTCAACATACAAGTGGCAAAAAGGCTAACGTCCAATCAAGATAAACCAAGTTGCAAATGTAAAATAATTTTTTGGGTATAGAAACAAATAAGAACAAAAACATTAAAGTTTTGTGGTCGAACAATTTATTTTCACATTGGATTGATCAAAATATGCCAAATTTGTTGCTTTTCCTTTTTACATATAAACTCAATCGATTTATACGTAGTAGTCTGAGGTATTAATTGGGATGAGTCGTTCATTGGCTCAACTCTGCTTCCTCCATTACCAAATCGAGTTGACTCGCCTCGCATTCGAAGATCTACAAGCATGAGTCAATCAACGAATCTCTTATGCGAATTGCTTGGATGGCTTGCACGAGATAGCTTGTGAGTCGAACTAGCCAACTCACGAGCATCTCACATTTTAACTAAAAGTACAAGTTTTGGCTTTAGAAAAAAAGGCAAGCTGGCACCCTAATTGAACTAGCCGATTGACTTACGACATTTTGAATCAAATTATTCTGCTCCTGTTTGATTTTAATAAAAATAATATTTTTTTGTAGATTTGATAAAAGTTGGTGAAAATATAGAAAAAATTGATAAAATGTGTGGACAACATAAAATATGTGGTTCAAAATAGGAGTCAAACACAAGCCATTTTGTATCATTAAAAGTTAAGAAGTTTTAATTGAACTTTGTTTTTTATAGTTTTGTTTACGTTCAACGATGTGACACACAATTTTGCCAATGATTTGTTTAACACATATTCAAATCAATGGTCTCAATTTTAACCCATAATGGGATATCAATTCTTTTATCATTACACTATAAGCCACCGTTTGACAATCATTAAAACAAAATTATTTTTTATCTGAAATTCATTTTCAATCATACTTTTTCACAATAAAATATTTTGCACTCAAATTCAAAAAAATTTCTACTTTCTAATCATACATTTTGTAAAAAATTACTACTCCAAAACTCATTCTCCCTAAAAACGCATTTTGATGGTGGTCAAACATGGGCTAAGCATATAATTGATTAATAGCTAAATTTATTTATTTTTTCCTCATTTCTTAAGATGTTACCTATATTTTTAATTTGAAGGCTGCAGCTTGTACAAAAAGGAATCAACATAAATGCACCAGAATAAAAACAATAGGGGGTGGTTGGTTTTTGTTTTTTCAATATTTTACTCACATGGGGCTTGGCCCACCCCCATTTGAGTTTTTGGGCAGAATTCTGGTTAAATTCATTCTGTATAAATGAATTAAACCTTTTAATTTAGATGCAGCATTGGTTGAGTGGGAGGAAAGCTCCATGTTTCCAAAATTCGTTTTCAAGTCTACATTCACCCGTAAAATAATGGTATACATTAATTCAAAATATTTCCTTATTTTTTAAACACAAAATTTTCAAAAAAAATAAATAAATAACTATTTCAAAACACCCCCAACACCCAAAATCTTATTTTAATGGAGCCAAAATAGTGGCTTAGTATTTTTTGAAATAAGGTTCAAAATAAGAGTGTATAATATAATTGTTCTTTAAAAACGTGTGTTCAACTACGAAGAAAGCAACTTTTTTGTTTATAAATAATATTAACAAATTAGCAAATGTAAGGTTAATTTTTTCTGTTGGAAAATGGTCATGAGCATACTTCCCACTAGCTCTAAATTATGTCATTGTCATTCATAAAAGGAAGACAGTTTACATACGTTGTTGCAGTGTAGCTGGTTGGCAGCAGAAATTTGGATGAATAGTCATGCTATAATAACATAATCCTTGACATAGGGGGTGACATAATGGCCAAATGTCACCCTCTCTATTGACAAGGGTGGCACCGCTGTTGACGATTATATCACCCCCTATATCAAGAGTTATGTTCTTCTAGCAAAATTCTAGTAGATTTTCCAAAAGAGTTGGTCATCATTATGCTAGTACAGGCAATCTGATCCTCACAATTTGGAAAAACAATCTCGACACATGAACTGAGGGAATTTTTATGATCCTTAATTTGGAGCCGTTGGAAGATCAAAAGTAATTATCTGGTTTTCCATTGTCCTCCGGCGTCGGTATCTTATCTCAAATAATTTCAAAAGCTTAAAGAGGTTACAAGAATAGAAACAAAATTCCAAACACCGACCATGAGATGAGATGCTGGTTGCCACCTTCGTCTCATCATTACCTTAATTAACGTGGATACAGCTGTGAAGAGTAGGGGAGAATATCTATGGGACTGGTGGTGGTGGGTATGCAGACATGAGGGGTAATTTAGAGCTTGTTTTATTTAAATTTAGGTTTTTTACAATAAAATATTATACTTAGTTCATGTTTGAACCACGTTAAAATTTTCATTCTCATTTTTCTATTCATTTTTAACCACACATTCTTCAATAAAATAATATTTTCTACCACATCAATAACTTTTTTTTTTTCAACCACACATTTTTCATCAATCTATTATTCCAAAATACATTCTTCCAAAATAATGTGGCTCAAACACACCCTTAATTAAAGTTTTTATATTTAAGCAAGTTCTGATATATAAAGCTCCCTGGAGTTCCTTTTTTCTGTCAAATTCTACGTCACTAGT
>CADEPD010125908.1:0-12142 GCA_902829195.1 Fraxinus dipetala
CTCGAATAAGTGTTAGAAATACACTTATCAATGACCAGTCGAATTTTCTTATACAAAACCATTGGCGATAAGTGAAACCCATATAGAAATTAAATTGGCGTTGCTAGACTAAAGGTTTTTGTTTTTCACGAATTTCAAGTGAATAAGTCCAAAAACTTGGAAGTATTTGTAATGCATATTTGTATAATACTACATACGAGAAAACAAATAATTTTTTTATTTTTTTCCTTTAACCATGAATGTCCAATATGTTAAGGGATATAATCCCACATCGAATAAAAATGTAAACATAAACCATCTTATAAAGAATTGGACTACTCCTTTTAATAATGTTAACCTTTTAAGATGGAACCTCAATTCTTAACATGGTATCAGAGCCCATTAAGTTCTAACGAGCAATTCGATCCAGTTAAGATTCCAAAAGTGAGCATACGGATTTCAAGATTGATCCGCTCAAACGAGCCAACATCTTGTGGGGACATGTTTAGTGATAAAATCACACATCAAATAAATATGTAAACATAAATCAACTTATAAAGAATTGAGTTACTACTCTTAATAAGGTTGACCTTTTAAGATGGAATCCCAATTTTGAACACAATATAGAATTTTGTTGGGTTTCATAAGTCAAAACTTTGAGTACTTAGCCACCTCTTCAATAGATACATACATTTTATTATGAATTATGTTATTTGTACATTAATTATTGACATTCAATGATGTATAAAAATCTATATCATTGACTGTTTTAACTGTTGTTAAAATTAATGTCAACTAAATTGTACCTATTGCAAAACTATTTTATTATTGAAGTTCTTATTTAGAATGAAACTATTAAACAAAATTAAAATAATTTAATCAAAACTAATAAGATCATTCTAAATTAATATAATCATATGGTATAATTAATTATGTCATTTCTTGCATTAGCTAATAAATTATTGGTTGTCAATCCTAAAATTAGCCCCTTATGGTTATCATTATGTCTCACTGAATCTTTTAGATGGAATTATAGATGGGAGGATATCATTATTAATCTCCTCTTCTTTCTCATCATCATCACAATCATCAACAATCCAACATTGCACTTACTAGCAAAACTAGAGAAAAACATAAGGAGGTTCAAGCTCAACGTAGTTAGTTTGCAACTCAAAGAAAAATTTGTTTTGATTTTTGATTTTTTTTTTTTAACATCAAAACCCTTCGGATTGCTGTAGATAATTCATGAACTTGAGTGATTTGGATTAATTTGATTTTTTTTTTTGGCTCAATTTGCTTTTTTAAGTTATAAAAATGGATTGAATCATGTTAGGCTAATTTTGACATAATTTTTAACATAAATGCATGCTCATTTTGGTGTTTAAGCGTGCATACACAGTTAACGAAATGGGTTGACCGCATTATTACATGCATACCTCATATGCGAGACGTTTCGAAAATGCATTGAGCATTTGCGGGTATATACGAAGCATATACGTGCATTTTAGAACACTGTTTTAAATATAACCCGTGAAGAATCCAAGCCAACCTACATTGTATCTTATATGTATTAGGAATATTTGTGATTAAGATTTTGATATAAATGTTCCATTAAACTAAATAGTTAGTGAAAGCAGTTAAGCTACAGGGGGCAGGGGAGGTTTTTGGCATTATTTTAATCATGTGGGGCCACCCCAATGTGAAATAAATCTTAAATTCCTGTATAAATTCTGTGAGAATAATTATGTACTCTTGGAATTATTCTAGTGAAAGATACTACAGAACTTAGATTGAAACGGAATCTTCACATTTGAGGACAAACTAATATTCTAATTGAGAATCCAATGGCTCCATCAGTCAAGGATGATTATAACATATTGATTTGATTTAATGTACCTAACATGCTGTTCGCTACCATATTTGACCTTTGAAATATGTATTGATAAATTTTCAGGTTGTAACAATTATAACGTGATATATACCGTCAGGATTTAGTGTTTTTGTCAATTGCATTAAGCATCTCACGATCTTAAGGTTGTCAAGTTCACGCCCCTTTCAAGATCATGTAAAGTCAGCCTTCTTCTAACCATGAATTTAATCCTTTTGAGGTTAAATAAACAGCAACCGAACTTAAGAAATAAGGACGGAAATGTAGAAGAAATGGAAAACAAGAAGAATTGAGAGAAATTCTTCTTATAATATCCAAAAAGAACTTTGCAAGTGAAATTCCTTAATCTCACAATGTGTTTTCTATATGATACAAGTATTTATAGCCAAACAACTGGGCAAGATTCAACGACATTTTTGTGCCTTCGCCCTCTACCGAAGCTTTTTCCGTATGCACTAGTCGTTGTATTAATGTTTGACTTTGACAATTAAAGTAGAAAGAAATTAAAGTGTTACCCATGCATACACTGTATACCCTTGGTTCAATCGTTATTATTTTGCTTAGAATTGTTGAGGTCAAAATTCAATTCTATTTTCAGTCTTTAAAATAACTTGTAGATGGAGATATTGCCATGATATGGAAGTCAATTTCATTACTTTTCCATTAGAACAGTAGATAATCAAATTGCAATACGAAAATACCAAAGCCTCAAATTCATTTTAAAAAAAAAAACATTGTATTATAATTTTATTTTTTTCATTAATGCACGTAAAAATGATTGAAAGCGCGTTCAAAATCAAAATCAAAATCTCAGAGGTATTACAAATTTTACAGAGTCTGTTGCATTTGCATCTTCAAAAATTCTTTACAAGATCTCATTAGTTGCTCGAGTACAACGTTCTCACTTCTGGCGACAAGGATGCTTACCTCATTCATTAATGCAACCAAAGTGTCCTTCTGAAACCGGTGGCCATTTTCCGTTAAGATTTTCGTCCAAGACTTTTTGGAAAATACATGTACCCCAATCCAAGGAGAGCTAAGAAAGCTAGAGAGAGCAGCATTATAGTCACCCTCCTCCAATCTTAAGCAAAAAATTTCTGTAATAAGAGTAGGTGGTGGAATCCGTTCAGCCTCTACCAAGTGCTTCCATGTTGTCTCCAACAGTTTCTTCTACAAAAGCCAATATGCTAGTTAGTATTTTTGGCTTTTGCCAACCAAATATATTATAGTAACTAACATCACATTCCATACATAATAAACAAAAACTTCTTTGCCGTCAAATTTTAAAAATTTGACCAACGCATATGCAATCAAGAAAGCTGCATTTGTTGTTCGTCTCAAGGTTTAAAGCTTTATCAGTTCCCAAAAGAACTCTCTATTTTAGATTTTTGCAAAATTTTAGGCCCTTTACAACCATTCTGAATGAGAGAGACGCTTAAAAAAATACCTTTCCAGCACTACTTGCATCCAATATGATCCGAAGGTGACGTTTAGCATTGAAATGGTGTCCATATTGCAGCATTTGTGTATATACAAACTCAACATCATCCCACTTCTTCTCCGCAGTGCACGCATCTAACATCGTGTTGAATGAGTAAATATCAGGTAGAATCCTATCTTTATAATCCGATTTGTGGTAAACCGAATTGCCGTTTTCCAATAATTTTAGAAACAATAGTTTGGCTTCTTCGAACATCCCGAGATCCAAGTAAGCTTTCAGCATTATATTACAAGTTATCAAATTTGGAGAGCAGAACTTCTGCATGTAATTAAAGACATACACCCCATTTTGAATGTCACCAGAATCAAGACATGCTTGAATTAAACCGGTGTAAGTTACTACAAGAGGTTTGCTTGCAACTTTGCATATCTTGTCAATCTGCAGAGGAAAAAATAAAAAAATAAAAGGTTGAAACTGAGTAGAATGGGAAAGAGTTGTGTTAAGAGAATCCCATGTTTACTAAATGGAGATATTCATGGCTGTACGTTATAAACCATGAGGTAAGTAGCATTGTAAGGAAGTTTATATCTACATTTATCTATAGACACTGAAACTTCAGTGCAAGCTGGACAATGCAGAACAAAAATGATGGAAATCATTTTTTCCTGTCCACTTCCCATATCTTACATCCTATTCCAAAGATCAAAAGAATGGCGTGCAAGAAACGAGGCATGGTATAAGTACAAAAATTGGGATAGTAAAATCCCACAGCACGGTTAAATAGAATTCAATGAGATTTATATGCAGAACTTGGTTATCTTGAAAAATGATTCATACCTCACGTTTTTCAATCCCAACCTCTCAATGTCACTGAAGGTGAAGCACAATCAGAAATGCACTATACTATTTTGATGTTCCACATTATTTATGCTTGTTACGGGAAATACAGGAATCAAGCAACATTAATGTACAGTAAACCAGAAGAACCTACTTGCTTCAGAGCCTCCTGGCACCTTCCTGCACTACAAAGGCAACGAGCAAGGTCATAATACAGACCAGCTGTACCAACTATTCCACGCCTCTCCATGTCTTCAACAGCCATTATAGCCTCATCAGTTTTACCTTCCTTCCAAAGAGTATTCACAACAACTACAGACAATAAGAGAGAATAATTAACAGAGAACAATCTGCATTGATTTAGGCAAAATATATCTTTTATGAAATTACCTTTATATGTCAAAGCATTCGGTATGCATGATTTCTGCACTTTCTTGAAAAAATCATGGACCAAGTTGTACTTGCCGCATGCAAACATTAACTGCTCCAATTAAGAATTAGTTAAGCTACCAATAAATTGTATCACTGAGCAGACCCTTTTTATTTTATTATTTTTTTGCAATCACCAAACTCCATGATACCATAAGTGGAAAAAATGAGCTAGAACAGTTCCAAAAAAAATGAAAACCTTAACAAGCGAAGTTGTTTTGATTATTTTATTTGAACTAAAAAAATTAATTATCAATATAAAGCCATCCAATCCAAATAATGAAGTAATACAGACAATTCAGGGGAAAAAAAAAACAGTTGTGTATCAGTGGTAGAGAAACTATCTAGTCACTTTAGATCTTTTAGCAAAACTTGTGTATAAGCGGTGGAGAAACTATCTAGTCACTTTAGATCATTTAGCAAAACTAGCAATAAAGTGAACAGATTGGTGAAAAAAGATTAATGTAACCGACCCCAAATTTAACGGAAACAAGCCATAGTTTGTTGTTTGAGAAAAGCAGAATGCACACTAAATATCTGGATTCGTTTTATTTGAAAACTTAGAGAAATATGAATGTGAATGTTAGAAAGAGAGCATACTGGGATGTTTTAGTATAACTGAATCTAGTTTAGGCACTGATAATGGGACCTCTATAAGTACTATGCATGTTAAGTTGGTGGAATCTTTTTAATCCATAATTTTATTTGCATATTGGCTTGTGGTATTTAGTTTTGTTGGCCTGAACCTACATTATTGGGCCAAACCCACTAAATGTATTCGTTGCAGAGACCTGTAGACTAAAGGCACTGTTTTGATCAGCTAAAAAATTTGATTAAAATCTAATTCATAGTCAACAATTAATTTTAATCATACATTTCATAGGACCTACGACTTTTCAACCACACATTCCATCAACTTTTATCAAAATTTACAAAAAAATTTATTTTTATCTAAACCAAACAAGGGCTAAAGTTCAGCAGTTGTGCATTTTATTTAAAAGACTTTCCACCCAAGAGTTGTACTTCTTCAGCAGCTGCACCTTCCTTATTTTATCTAATAATTCCTACATTTTCATTCAGTAGCAACCTTTATGAAAGACCATGACTCTTGGACAAATACCCACATCCAAAGAAAATATATAGAATTTCACAAGGGTAAATACACAAACAAAATTCTAATTCTACTTCCTCAATTTTCTTATAAATAAATTCTTTCAAATTCGTGTAAAAATTATGTGCCTATATACATTTATAAAGACAATTTATATTAGTTTGTTCCTACGTAATTGAGGAGTCACTTCCTTAGTAATGAAATCTATTTTATCCTGGACACAATTGCTCAAGACTTTAAACACTATAGAGAGGAAACTTGTCCTGAGGACACAACATGAATTCGTCGGCTCGGATAACTACAAGTTAGATTTAACTTTGTAAATTTATTCAAATTGCAGTAGACACCCTAGTATAATAGGAACAACAATATCACTATAATTCCACATCTTGGTAGCTATTGTAATCATCAAAGGCAGAGAAGAATGTGAGAGAAATGTCAAACCACACACGTTAAAGTTAAACGTTCTCCAAAATAGAGATCTTAGAAAACCAAACTCAAAGATGTGAGCCAAAAGTGACCTAAAATGTTTTATTATATAATCAATTAGAATCACGAAAATAGTAACCACCAAGCAATAGTATTGAACCCATGGGATCTGGTGTGAAAATAGAAAGTCAAATGCATCAACTTGTGGCAACCAAAAGCTCAGCTGCTGTCAAATATACTTAATAAGACTCTATGCCTCTCAATGTGAGAGGTTCTCATTATATAAAACAAAAATCACAACTAAATAAGGTAGCTATAAATTACAATATTCACTAACAATAACCTATTAAATACTTGGTAGCTTTCCTTATATTCGAGCTTTTCTTATATTCCACTCCCCCCTCAAATTGATACGGATAAAAACATTAATTTGCAATCATGAATTGGCGACGATGACAATGCTTGTGCACACAAAGAAGAGACCCAAGAACAACAAATAGTGTAGAAACAACCAAGAACCACTCCAAGACCACTTCAAAGATTACACACTGCAAGAATAATTTTCAAAAGAAATTCAAGAAGTGTGCCGGCCACACACAATGAGCTTTATCAGTAAGGAGAACTCAGTCGACCACATAATTCGTATTCCGACAAAAGCCCTAATGACCGGTCAAAAATCCATCAATATATTGCTAGCCAAGATGCGAAGAAATCTCACAAAACAACCAACACCAAAAACCCAAAGACGATCCTCATCTGATAATCTGAAACCACCCAAGGATGATCCTCCTCCGAGAATCTAAAACTCTAGCTCATCACCCGAGCAACCAAAACTCAATGGTCTGCACTCTCATGTCTTCAATCACCTTCACGCTTTTAGTCATTCTGCATGTCATCGTCTTTAAAGTTTGTTGATGAAGAAGTTGAGTAGAGGTGATGAATATTTCTCCCAAATTTTAGCGTAATGTCGAGCAAGAAATTTCAACCCACGATAAAATTAATCAACCAATTACCCAGAGTCACCCAAATTATGCTAATAAATAAGCTCAGGTAATGCAGCCCAACAATCACCAAAACTATGTTAATAATGCAGTCCAAAAGATGGCCAAATAATGCAGCCCAAAGCAACCCAACTGTGATAAAACCCAAATAATGCAACCAAAACGAACAGCCCAATTTAAGAAATTAAGAGCTCAAAAAACTCAATTATATTGTGGCAAGCCCAAAATTTCAGGCCCAAATATTAATTCAATCAGCCAAAAGCCCACTTTCAATAAAGCAGCCCAATCAACAATTCAGCATATCAGGCTAAATTGATTTCAAAACAAGGAGAAGCACCCTACAACCCAATTCCACGAGAAAGACACCCCATCTGTAGTCAGTCGCAAGACCAGATTTCCAGCCATCTCCATCCCACGCAGTCGACACTTCGTCCATACTCAGCCGTGACAATTATCCACAACACCAAAATATCAGAAGTCACCAAACACACGAACGAGAAAATCACAAGGTTAGGAGTGTTAATTTCAACGGGACTCACACCCGCGTTGTGCTGCTCAGAAACATGGTTGGCCCAAGTGAAGAGGATGCTGATTTAGAAGGTGAGGCAGTAGAGGAGTGTTCTAAATTTGGGGCAGTGACTCGCGTCCTAATATTTGAGGCTACAGAACCAAGTTTCCCACATGATGAAGCCATAAGAATCTTTGTTCAGTTTTAAGGAGCAGAACATGCAACTAAAGCCCTTATCCAACTTGAAGGTTGCTTCTTTGGGGGTCGGACTATCGTGCTTGTTTCTACGATGAGGAGAGGTTCGGAAATAATGAGTTGGCTCCTCTTCCAGGAGAAATCCCCGTATAAGCACTTTTTAGAATGTTACACAACAGCTACAATCACAAAAAAGGGAAGAAAAGACTACAGGGAAGAGAGGAAGAAGACTGGATGCTCCTCTCGCCATGAGGGAAGCGACCAAGTTTGGCACAAGGGAAAACTGAACTAAGAAAATGAGAGAAAATCCTAAGAAAGTTGCTTTGTTACCATGTCAAATATACTCGATGATACTCAATAAGACTCGATGCCTCTTAATATGAGAGGTTCTCTCATTATATATAATCAAAGGAAAATACTATGGGTACATAATTGTACCCATAGTCCCGGCGCCCCTATTGGGGGGCGCTTGTTGCCGTCAGCACCCCACCAATAGAGGGGCGCTGATGGACACCCCTATCAGTACAATTATATACCCATAGCACAGCCCATAATCAAAATCACAACTAAATATGGTAGTTATCAATTACAATATTCACTAATGGTAACCTATTAAATGGTAGCTTTCCTTATATTCGAGCTTTCCTTATATTCCACGGACAGCTGCAAACAAGGCTAAACAAGCGGGCATCAGGGTATTACCTCCATAACTAATCCATAAGTTGTGCTTAAAGGTTGTTGACCCTGTTGCTTTAGCTCCTGTAGAACCCAGAAAGCACCTTCCCATTTCTTACGCCGAACACATGCATTAAGGACCTGTGCACAAATACACACGAACACATTTAGTCCGGCCACTGCAATTCTGCCACGCAGGCATCTGTACACCAGGGTGGCAAGAAACAGATTTTCCCTTCCACCAAAAGAATTTGTAGAAATAGTACTCAAAGTGTTACTGCACACTTATGCAGGTATCAATAAATATTTTATCATTTGTGCAGTCTCAAAACAAGTATACATGGTGTTTTACATTCTAAACTGAAGATACGTGATTTTACAGTTCCTTAAGAAATTATGCATTGAAAAGAGGGATGCACAAGCAATAAATTATTTTAGCATATATCAGTATCACACATTTTAATTACAGTAACTGACAGATTGAAACATCAATCCAGAGTTTGTATTTCCTCTCTTTTGACAAGAAGCTAAATCATCATTGTTTACGATAAAGAAGAAAGGTGTATTGTTAATGAAAACATAAAGTACTACTAACAGCGTTGTAGATGATGACATCTGGTTCCAATCGTGGATCCCACTTTTCAAGGATGATAGTCTTAAACTTCTTTTTGGGAGGAGACCGCATGATATCAACCACGTCAAACAGTTCCTTCATATGCCCAGCTTGTCCAAGAGTCACAGCAATACAATGATAAGCGACGATGTCTGGGTATGAAGCCATGTGCTCCTGTTAGGAGTGGAGAAAGAAGCTAAATCAGCTTGTGTCTTTTCTCCTCCCCATTATTCGAATATATTAACTGAGATGCACTTTACAAAGTTTTACCAGCATTTGGCGAAACAAATTGAGTGCTTCCACTGGCCTCCTTGCCTTTCCAAGAGCATCCAATGCAGCAGTATAAATAAATCTGGAAAACACGAGTGTCCAAAATAAAAATTGCAAATGACTCCGCATAAAGCATAGAAGTGGTAGGCAATCAAATGAATGGGCTAAAAGAAAGATAAAACATTTTTAGCCCTCTGATTTTTCCCTCTCTTTCCGGGAAGCTTCTAAATGAAGAGTATCAAGAGCTAGGTATAGGCATCTCAAACAGCAATGCTGTCGATTGAGAGAAATATTGTCAAAAATAATCACCTGATCAGTTCTCAAGCCCTCAAAATAACCTTCTTTTCTTTTCAAGGTTTATCAATTAAGATACTAATGATGAGAATGGAAAATTGGTGTGAGTAAGACAGAAACAAAGTACCATACCGTATCTTGTGCGATTTGAAGCGTTCACGTGATTGAATCCATTCAATAACTTGCAGCACGCGCTTCCAGTTTCCAAGCTTACCCAATATCTGGATAATCCTCATAATAGAATGGTCTGAGAATCTGATCTGAGCGCTTCGCATCATTTTAGTGAACTTCCATTCAGGCATGTTAATGTCTGCAGCATTCAAACTGTAAAAGTAAACTACTTTACTATGAGGCAGATTAGAGAACCAAAATCACCTAATTGAGCTCTTCAATATAAACGAATCTAAAACAACACATATCAAGAGCTGCAACAATTGGTATTATCTTGATAAACATAAAAATTTAACCCTGATTTATAAGGCTTCACATTCAAAATAGAATGACATATAGTAGTTACTCGAGATCCAATTCACTAACATCCTAACTGGAGGCAATACCCAAGAAGATGTGAAATATCATTCTTGTTTCTCTTTTTTCTTTCTTTTTGGAATACTGATAGGAAACACCAGTCTAAGAACAAAAAAATACTGGCTTTGGTATTTTCAGCACATATAACACTCAAAATTTTTGACTTCCCTGCAGAATCTCAGCCTAAACATCTCATGTAGATATTTTAACTGAGCATAATATCAGATACTAAGATGCATTATTATTAAAATTTAAATGTCGTGCATTTGAGTAAATTCAGCCAATGCTAGAAGGGTCACAAAGCGAACAAGGATGCATAGGACGGAGAACTGAAGGGCAACTTGCAGGCCAAACACAAGTAAATTTCCTATAACCAACTAATAAAATAGAGGTTTTGAGCTTATAGCACCCAGACGTAATATTTGTATTAACTGAAGTCTGACATTTAGTTGATAACAAAATCACATACCCAAAAGATCATGTCCAACCATTTAAAGGCTGGCATGTACAAAGGAAAAAATATATATATATGACTGCTTATCATAATCCAAAAATGGCTAATTATAACTCACCACCTAGCTAGCTTCTGAAGTCTCTCCTCCATGTCCACCCTTGAAATTCTTGGCATGTCAATAACATTGTCTTCATTCTCCAGTGACATGAATGCAGCTCTTTCCATGTCCAAATCCTCACTGTTTCTCGTAACCCTAATCTGTTTTATATTGTTATCAGTTACCTTTTTTGATGCAATTTTCCTGTAGGAGACACCCTTTTCTACTTTTTCTTTAACAATCATCTTATCACTATCCTCCTCTTTCTCAACTCTAAAATCCTCAAAATCTGCAAATTTAGTATTTCCTTCTCCCTCCTTCTTGCCCTTGAAATGCTTCTTTTTCCTCAAACTATTACTACTGTGATTATTACTATCTCTGTCGATTTTGACATTCTCCATGGCCTTCAAATAGTCGTCGAATGATGGCTTGAATTCAAACTCTTTCTTTTCGATAATTACCCCACCGCCATTACTCAAGGCGCTGCTTGTTGTAATCCCGCTCCGCTTCTTCATTTTTCGAGGAATTCCAAAAAAGGGGCTATGAGAAATCGAAAACCTACATGGGAAAAGTGAGCTATGAATTATTGAAGACAGAGGTTCAATGGCTACTTCAGTAAAAAACGCTGCACCCGCCATATCGAGTTTTCACTTCGACATAATATCAAAGCTTTTGCTGAGACAGAAAATTTGATAAAAAAAAAGGTTTGAGGTTGATTAACTGCTGAATCGCAGAAAGATATTTTTAAACCCAAATTTCAGAAGATAATTTGTGAAGAAATAAAATATTTTGTGAACCCTCCCGTGTTGTCTGGATTCAACTGAAGTTGTCAAGGGAGCAATACAGATAAAATTGCTATTCTGCAAATTGCGCTTCATTGTCGAGTACAATTTTTTTGGTAAAAGGCTATTTTGATTGTCGTCCCATTTTAAAAGACTAATAGAAGCTTCGAAACTGAGTGGTAGGATTGGACAAAACTGTCAAATCGAATAGAAGGAACATGATCCTAATTGAATGTGTATTTGAATCGAGAATCGATGAATTTGGTTCGATTCTCGAATTTTAGATCAAAAATTGAATAAAAATCGAATCTCCCTAATTTTTTTTCTTAAATAAGTTAAATTATTTTATTTTTTCCCAAACAAATTTGCTAACCAATTAATTTAGCTCAAATTCAAAAATATGATTTACTATTTCTAATTTTCATCCAAGCCCAATATATCGTTCTATTATTGTGAGTTCGCTATCTTCCTCTTCTTATGATTTTCACAATTAAATGTAAGAAAAACTTAACAAAGACAGACACAAAAGATATCATGAGATTTGACTACGCTATTTTGTAAGAGTTAAGATTGAACATGTTATAGTTGAATTAATATAGCGTTATTGTAAA
>CADEPD010126111.1:0-11053 GCA_902829195.1 Fraxinus dipetala
CTAACATTTCCTTGTCTTTAGCTTGTTCGGTTTTCTGCTAGGGTTTTTTTTTTTTCGTTTGAGACCTATATGATGTGGTTTTACTAAAGAAAATGGGTTTGAGCTGCTGGATGCTTGCATATACAAACATTTGTATGTACATATGTTTAATTTTGTTCTGTTTTGTAGCCTTTTACTGTTCATGCTATTTAAAACTATAATCATGTTTGTTTGCTCTAAGTGACTGTTTGAAAGGGAAAGAATAAAAAAAAAATTACAACTCTTCTGCTAACATGAGTTTTTGAAAATGAGCTATTTACTGTTTTTTACACACATCCTATTTAAATGTTTCTTCCTTTTAATCTGTCATCCTTCATGAAAACCCCGTCATTCTTTCATGAACTTTTCATTTAAAAATGGTTAAGAGCATGTTTGGCTAAGCTTAAGAAGTACACAAGTTTAAAATAACTTTTTTGTTGATTAAACTTAGAAATAAGGAGGTTACTTATTTTCTCAACAACACAAGACAGACTTTGAAACAAGTACTTTTGTTACTTAGAAGTAGAAAAAGTAACATATCCCAACAGCTTTGAAAAAAAATTAATTAAAAGTAACTTCTGCTTATTTTAAGCTTAGCCAAGCATGCTCTAAAAGTTGGGACTCCATTGCTTTTCTTGCCTCGATAAGATTCTTCCACTTGCGTATGGGATAATGATGATAGCTTTGTTGAAAGAAGTTGTTTGCCTTTTTCCCATATATAAAATATCATAGTAGATTGTAAACAAAAATACTGCAAATAATACAGAATTTTCTTTATACATACATTATACAGATAATATTTCTGGAATTATCCAAGATATTCACCGAAAACTACAAACAGAGTTTTAGAAATAAGGCCTTCATGCATAGAAAATAGATACTAGAGGGAAGAGATTTACCTGTTCTTTTGTTGGGAATTGAGTCTGAAGGACGTGGTGTGCTGCAGAAATCTTATAAGATGGATATAGGGTTTGGGTTGATTTTTTGACCCTCCGGTCACCAAAGATTTGGGGGTGTACTTCCGAGGAAAAACTAAACCACTATTTGGTGTAGCTAAAGTTTAGATTTTTATTAGATTTTGATAAAAGTTGATAAATATACGATTGAAAAGTTGATGAAAGTTGGGGTTATGTGAAATGTGTGGTTAAAATTTATTGTTGCTTTTTACTTAAATGTATATCAAATTTTTAAGCTACACCAAATACAAAGGCTAAATTTGTTCTTTAAAAAAATGGGTAAGCAGGACAATTCTACTTCAAATATTATAAGGCTATGTTTGAGCCCTATTTTGGGAAAATATATTGTGTAATAGTAATATTTTATTGGAGAATGTATGGTTAAAAAGTAGTAAAAAGTTTTGGGTTTACGTGTAAAATTATTTTATTGGGAGAATGTGTAGTTGAAAATGAGTTTGTGGAAAAATGAGTGGGGCTCAAACATGGGCTAAATCTTTTCTGTAAACCACAAAAAATTTGGGTTACTTTGATAAAGAAAAGTAATTAAATGAAAATTAAACTAACGGGCCTCTTAATATTTTCTGTAAAACTTAATAAATCAATATAAAATAGATCTCCAAAAAATTTGTCTAGACGAATGCAAAAATGAAATCACTGAATTCAATGTTTGTTAGATGAAGCATATATGATATTTGTGTGCATGGTGTGTGATTGTGATTTAAGATTTATGATCTAGGACATCTGTTGTGTAAATTTAGTGGATTGTAAATTTTTTATTTGATATACTGTAATCATGAAATTATTAATATACCTGTTTATATTTATTCAAAATATTAATATGGTCCTTCATTTATATGTTGGTGTTTTCATGGTTATAGTTGGGGCCCAGTTATCGAGAATGGATCTTACAAGGACAAACAGCGTCTCTACCTTTCTGAACAGGTAAAGTTGATGTATTTAAATATTGCCTTCAATTATCAGGTAACACTTAGTAAGCATATATTGGTATCTTGACTTACTGTTCATATAATGTGTAGTGGTGTAAAATATGCATTGCACACATATCTTTCTCTTTTGATTTATAAGGAATCATTTGAAGAATCAAGGACATGGGTTGTTTATTTATCACGACATCTTTTTTTTTTTTTTTTTGGTTTTCTTTTTTGATTAAAGCTTTACACCATTGTAGAGGTCGGATTTATTTTTATGAATAAATTCTCTCTCTCCCTTTGTTGTTATTAATGCTTTACAGCATTGTTTGTAATGTTTTTCAATTGCATAAGGACGCTAAAACATGTCTAGTTGCACTCACAGACACGCATATTATTACATGTCATATTTCATTTATTCGGATTAATACAAGTTAAAATTTCTCTACCTTCTGTTTATGGTCGGCAATGCATGAAACAGTTGTTACACCTATTGTAGCTTGCATTATTCTTCTAGTATTGACCATATTGAAAATTCAATTCTGTATATTTTAATTCATCTCCTTCCATCTTCTATAACTTGAAACCTGAATGATTCATTTCTTCTTCTTCCTCCTCCTCCTGACATTTTTGTTCTTCTAAAATAGACCATGTTTTCCACTGTTATTTACTAAAGCTATGTTATTGTTGAGGAATCGCTTTCTGAATTCCCAAATGTACTAATTTTCAATTAGTATGCCTATTATTTTACCAGTGAACTGATCGTTTTTCTCCTTTTCGCTGACCAGACTGATCAGACCGTGCCTAACACTTTAATTGTAGCAAACTGTGATATTGTGAAGCCTCGAGTCGCGGCAGAAAACCATATAGCAAATGTAAGTTTATAACTGGACATAATTATTAACTTAAATATATTATTAACATGTTGATCTGATTCTCATTAATTGCTTGATTGCTAGTTCAATGAAGATGCAAGCTCACCTTTCGTTAAGAAGTACAAAACTATCATACATCCTGGAGAGGTACGAGCTGCATGAATACATGGACGTGATTGGCACCATGAACATTTATGCATACCTTTCAGATATAATATGCATTCTGTGCTGTATCTATTCGAGGTCGTTATTTATTCTCTAGTATGTGTGCAAATATTCTGCCTTTTATGTGACAAATTATAATCATTTATGTCCTGGATTATTTGTTTTTTGAGGTGGCTAAATTTGTAGCTGCTATTTTCGAATCATTCTAGTGCTTATGGTTTGCATAGCCCAAATTAGCAAACTTTCCACCTATTCTCTGGTCCTTACCTTGAGCAGTCTATCTGTCTTCGCTTGACACCACATCTACAGGCATTTCAGACCAATATGAATGAAAAACTGGAAATAGAAGGCAAAATTAGTGCAATTCTCCCTCCTGGAGGATAATATACTCGTCCCCACGCAACAAATGATTCCTACTTCTCTCCACCAAGGTTCATGGGAGGACCCGAAGTATAACAATTGATAGACTCAATAATACTGACAGTCTATACGGATACCTAGTACGGGTTAAAAAAATAGAGATCAAAAGTATTTTTCCTTCAATCTGTCTTACCTTTATAAAAAAATTTAAGCGTATTTGTGCAGTACTTTTTTAACATTTCTTGCTATTTGTTTTTACATTTGATATTCCATTGCAAGGCTCCACCAATTCTCATCTTAGTCAATGAAAACAATTACTACTTCAATCAACATCCTATCACTGTAAGCATTTATGTCATTATTTTTAAATTGTCAATCACACTGTAGGTCAACAGAATCAGGGAACTTCCACAGAATAAAAATATAGTGGCAACGCACACTGACTGCCCTGAAGTAAGTAATGATTCAAGGTTCATGTTCCTTTTAGTATTTGTGGCACAGTTATTTTGAAATATGCAGATTAATTTTGGTTTTATCGTGAATATAGGTTCTTATTTGGGACATTGAAGCCCAACCCAATCGGCAAGCTGTCCTTGGAGCTGCTGAATCACACCCAGATTTGGTATGTTTTTTGTTTCTGGAGTTCAATTATGTTGATTGTAGGGTTCTCTCTTTGCCATCTTTTAATCAACTGATTATCTTGTTTTCCCTATGGATTTTTCATTTGTTTCATCAATCCCAAACTTCAATCTATAACCATATTTGGAAGGTAGCAGTATTTTTTCGCCTTCTTGAAAACACTGTCTTCTTATTGTGGAAGAAGCTCTTTGCAGAAACCTAAATTTTATAGAAGTAATAGAACTATGTTACTAAAGGTAATGGATCTCATTAATTAATTTATTTGGTAGCATAAATGTATTTATTACAGATTTTCTAGTAAGGCTTTCATTAGGGTCTGCCTGTGGGACAGAGTCGAATTATAATACAAGCTCATGATGGAATCAAAATTGATATAAATCTTACATTCTCAGGCAGCAATTATCAAGAACTTCTGGGATGGACAATGTAAACAATGATTCGGTTGGAAATTTCTTGAATATTACAATTTTCTGCAAGAGAATTTTTATGGCTCTGATGATTGAACTTGTATCATTGGTTCTTTCGACTGAATTGCAACATTTCAAAGTTCAAGTAGTTGTGCAAAATGCTGTGGCATTATGCTGTCACTGCTTTTGTTGAATCTATGTATAATATTTTTATTCAACCTTGGGATTTCAGTAATGCGGTTTAAAGTAAAATATTATGTGGGTATACATTGATGCATTACTCGTCGCAATTGGTTATGGAATAATGCCTTGATATATTAAAAGCTACACTACTTTCAGTCCATTTACTTTCATATCCAGGGTATGGCTTCATACAATTTTCAAAGCTGTAGGAAGTCTATTTTAGTTTTGGATGCTAGACTTGAATCCTAATAGAAATTTCTTCAAGATGAAAATAAATAAAATAATGGTTTGGTGCTTCTGGACATGGTGTTTTCCGAAAATGGCTTGCTCCCAAGTCAAATTCTAAGAGATAATATTCTGCATGTGGTGAAGGGTTTGCAACAAACTGTACCGCTTTCAAGAATCATGAGTTCCACAAGAAATGATTTGGTAGTCCTTACTCTGAAGGAGGATTGCAATGAGAATACGTATACAATAATGTCACTGTTATCTAGCTACCACTTGAACAGTTCCTTTTCACCACTTGTTTTTTTAAGGTTCTTTTGTTGTGTTCTATTCCAGTTTCTCCTACTGTAACTTGAAGTCATTCTCATTCAAATCTACATTGGCAATTTGCCCTCTTCCTGTGGCAACTCTAGTGGATTAGATTAATTGTCTATTGGTTCATTGGTTGTGTGTTTTCTGAGGAAAAGACCATGGAACATAACCTGTTGCCTTCTTCTAGGTGTTATCTGGACACCAAGATAATGCAGAATTTGCACTTGCAATGTGCCCAGCTGAACCCTTTGTGCTTTCAGGAGGTATGAATAATGAATCTATTATTTTATCCTTTTTAATCACCTGGAATAGTTTCATTCTTCTGGCATTCTCTACTAAGCTTTGTTGTGATTTTTCTATTGATGTTTTGAAACAATGAAATTTATGACAGGAAAAGATAAATCTGTGGTGTTGTGGAGCATTCAGGATCATGTTTCAACATTGGCCACAGATGCTGGCCAATTAACAGGATCTGCTGGTTCAGTTGTAAAAGCTGCTGATAATTCTTCTATTAGTCCCCGAGGGGTTTTTCAAGGGCATGATGATACAGTTGAGGATGTGCAATTTTGCCCGTCCAGGTATCTTGCATGCATCATTAACTTGATGGATTACACGTATATTTATATTTTATATAAAAACCAAAGTTTTTTGATCCTCGTCATTGTCTGCCACTTATTATTTTCTTCAAGGCTGCTTTGGTGATTAATCATGAGGCCATTTGCTTTCCTTTTGTTTCCTTTCTATTTTCTTTTCCTGACACATCTATTATGACGTGTTTCTTCGAACTTGTGAAAATGTTGCAGCTATCTTGAGTATCTGTTCTTTTCTTCCTAAATATGTAATGCTGTTATAAGTTTTTGAAGTGGCGACTTGAATCTGATATATTTGTCATGCTGATGAAGTTCGCAGCAGTTTTGTAGCGTTGGAGATGATTCTTGTTTGATACTATGGGATGCAAGGATAGGATGTGGTCCCGTTGTGAAGGTTAGATGACCCCTTTTCTTTAACACTTGATATTATGCAATTTTTCCATTCTTTAGGATAGACCACAATATTCTTCGAACATGGACTCATTGACATTAGGCTGCATTGGGGCTCAAGAATTAGGTTATTATTGCATTCTCGTCAAGTGCTTTAACTCATCTACTGTATACTGCTGAACAATATTTTGAATCTTTGATTCTCCAGCAACAGTATATTAGAAGGGACATTTTTCGAAAAATATAACATTAAGGCATGTATGATTGACTCTGTTTGAACTTTCGAAACATTAGTCTCATTTGAAGAAGGAATTTTGCTAGATGACCTGATATTTATATTTTGAGTGTAACAACTTCCTCTAATTTGTGACAAGATATCAATGCCTGAATTTTGAAGCATCTTTTGGTTGCATTTGTCTTATTTATTGTTGAATCCAATAATTAAATGCTATGCACATGCCATTATCTAACATCTTGAACTTTTAGATCGGTGATAACATAGCATGAAAACATGTAAAGGTCCCGGGTTCAAGTTCCATTGCCACCCATTTTAAAGAAATTGTGTACATGTTAAGACTTTGATGGAAAAAATTAAATCCCACCCACATGTGAGGCATGTTGAAGGCAATATTCAAATGATGTACATGTCATCTTATCAACAACTTGAGCTTTTAGTTAAAGTGGTTCAACATTAATATTATATATTTGCAATGTATACTGATTCAAATAATATTGTCAAATTGACAAGTGCCTTATTAGCATTTCCATATACACGTGTCAACTTCTTTATCATTGAGTAAGGTAGTGAGGTATAGATATGTCTCTTTTCAGAAGCAGTTTAAGTGTTGTGCTGATTCCTACCCCGTCTTTCTGCCTACATCCACATTAGATTATTCGTCAGTAGATTCTGTGTGGAGTTTTTGGTCGGAAATTGCAAAATTTTTGTCCCTTTCAAGTTCAGTGCAGAACTTCGGAATCAAATTAGATCAGATTATTTTCCCCATAACCTTTCTGGAAAGCTGACCTGTTCTTCCATTAGTCAGTCCATTAAAATATTTGAATATTCTGTACTGGTTGAAGAATGTTTATAAGAATTTTTATGTTTAGTACTATTTTTGTTCTTTATTTTATCAATGTTTTTATTCTATTTTGTAAGTCTTGTATTCTTCAAATTTTGTTGAAATATAGACTAAATTCCAAATTCAGTTTAGTTACTGTTTCTGACCTGGGTTACTAATCTTTGTATCATGGCTAGGTTGCAAAAGCGCACAGTGCCGATCTTCATTGTGTAGATTGGAATTCTCACGATGAAAATTATATCCTAACTGGGTGGGTCGGTCTGTTAAATATGCATATATCCCCCATACGATGATCATAAAAGACTATTTATATGTAACATTCGATAATGTGTCTTTCGTTCTTTTATGCAAGTTAAGTTCATCAAAGATTTAGGTGCTTATGCAATCTCGTTCATTCAGGTCCGCGGATCATACAATTCACATGTTTGATCGCCGCAATATAAACTCTGATGGAGTCGGATTGCCCGTTCATAGATTTGCAGGTCATACATCTTCTGTTCTTTGTGTCCAGGTATTGCATTCGCCTTTGCTGATTAAATTTTTTCCAACTATGCATGTCTAATCTATTTGTTCACTTAACTTTAACCAATTATACAAATTCCAGTGGTCACCAGGCAAATGCTCAGTCTTTGGGTCCTCAGCAGAAGATGGTCTGTTGAACATCTGGGATTATGAGAAGGTGGGAAGCTCCTGAACTCTTTTCCACTCTTCTCATTGTGGTATTAACTGCTATCAGAAGGTTGATGCGTCAAACCTGTCGTACAGAAAATGATTTCGAGTGTGCGTATTATGTTAAAGATGTAATTGTTCAAGGCCATCAACACTAGAATAACTTCTTTCTCACCTAACACAAGATAATTTATGGCAATCTTAATATACACTGATGGATTTCTGAACACTTTTTTCTTGGTTACCATATTGCAGGTTGATAAAAAGAAAGAAAGTGGGTCCAAATCTCCAAATGCTCCTCCGGGGTTGTTTTTCCAACATGCTGGCCACAGGTTAGAAAGTTCCAACCTTTCTCTTAGCAAAACGAGTACCGTGTACTTTTTTATGTTTTAGGATCTTGCTGTCACGTACCCTTACTCTCATCTGCCGGTATTCTTGTTCACAATATGAAGAGCAATGATTCGTATGCTAGAGTTACTGACTTGAATTTGTTTAGATTCATGTATGTATTGTAATTTTCTATGGAAGAAAATGATGTGTTAAATTGTTAAAATTTAGATGGCATGTACTCGTGAACTAAAAAGTGCAATTCATATTAGAAAACAGCAGGTAATGGAGAAAATTAATACTGGAGAACTATGTATCATGTGCATCCTGTGGAAACAGACATAAAAATTGCATCATACTGGATGGATGCTAGAGTTCATTAATAACTTCAAAGAGTACATTTTCACTCTTTGCTTTCCCTGTGAACTTCATTTTCTTATAGTCTATCTGACACGTAATTCCCATTGGAACTGCTTGAGGAGACCTGTTGTACATTTTCACTTTGTGCTTTACCTGTGAACTTCATCTTCTTCCAAGTCTATCTGACATGTAATTCCCATTGGAACTGCTTAAGGGACCTGGGAATTAATTTGAACTTTGCCATTGAAAATTATTTTGAACTTAATGCAATAATACTTTGGTTCCAGAGATAAGGTTGTTGACTTCCACTGGAATGCTTCTGACCCATGGACAATTGCTAGTGTATCTGATGATGGAGAATCCTCTGGTGGAGGTGGTACTTTACAGGTATTAGAATGTTACCCTATTGGTACAATTTTCTGCTGGCTTGATTTGTTCTAATCCGACATGAAATTGTGAAATTGTTCGTGGTCTTTCCAGATATGGCGTATGACGGATTTGTTGTACAGACCTGAGGAGGAGGTTATAGAGGAGTTGCAAAAATTTAAAGATCACGTGCTTGAATGTCCGAAGACTTGACAGAATTGGTGGCTTGAATATTTGGGGGAAAAAAAAAAAAGAATGTTGTATTTGTCTACATGTATGATCTATATGATTTACTGAATCTAAATGATGGGAGGATCGGCAGGAGACGCTAACCTGACTTTAGATGTTGAGATTCTGCATGAAACTTGATTTTGTGGTTGCATGCATTATGTTGTTACACTGATTTAATTGCCCCCTTCTCCATCTGGCTGGTCAGTAGTCTCTCCATTCATTTAACCTGGCCCCATATATAATCATTCTATTTGGGATTTCTATTTGACATAATTCCCCACCACACAGAACAAAATTTGGTAATACTCGTCCACTTTATGAAATACTTATGGTGAAGCAGTGGCTTGAGAAATTCAGCAAATTGTTCAGGTCAGCAAACAAGGATTATGTTATGGGTATATAACCTATAACATAATTCTTCACATAAGAGGCAAGTGGTGCGAAGGATCATATTATGAGTTATGTAGTTACAGCATAATTCATAATTCTTTTAATTTTGAATGTGCTTTCTTTACTATCAAGCTATTTAAATCTAAGTTTATGGAATCATAAATAGCCTTCATTATCCCGAGGGGCAAATTTGTCATTAGCGGTTTATCTTAAATGATGCTTCATTTCGGTCGAAACAGTTTTTTTGAAAGAGGGTTAGACGTCACAGGATCTCACCGTGAAGGTTTCAATTGATTTTTTCACCCTTCATTTGAGAGGTAAAAAACACACCTAAAATTTTATCACGTCAGGGACAGTTTCAATTATTTTATCCAAAACCAAGACAAATATCAAGAAAGAGCAAAACTAACTCAGAATAAGAATATAATTAAGGTAGGGGGCCTCAAACTGAAGGAAGAAAAAAAAATGTTATCAAAGTTCCGTTCAGACTTATGCGAGTATTACATGAAATTTCAACAGATATCAGATAATATGCGACCTTCAGTTACTTGCAAGAGATGGAGACACAACGCCTGCATCGGCAACACTGCAATTCCTCCTATTGCTTCGTATAAAGAAAGTGCAACATAACAATCTCATATGAGGAAAAAATACGGTTGTACATAAGCAGCATGAATCAACTTATAATATAAGTACTCGTAATCTGAGCTGGTCGAGTCATTTGGTCAGACACTGCCAAATAGGTACCATAAGATCCACTAAGGATGATCGCTTTCTGCGTTAGTAAGTATGCATGATCCCGCTTCCAGAATGATAATAATCCGAATCCTGTCAAAACAAAATCACAATCTATGTGGAGTTCAACAGTATGAGATGATAGGTAAAAACATAAGCAATACAGCTATAATTACTAGCAACAATCAAAAGGTCAAAAGTAAACAAAATAGAAAAGTGAGTTGTAACTTGCCAGAGCATTACTTCCAAATGGTATCCTTGTATACCTTCTGTTGTAAAAATCAACGATTTGTGTCATACTCCTCAAATCGACTCTTAAAACCTTCTGCCATTTTTGTTTCTTCATCTTTGCTGAGCTGAGAATTCCTCCAGTCAGCCTTATCAGCGACATTCAACAACCCAGCCATAACCTACAATTTGAGAGACGTAAATTTATTTTATTTTTCATTGGATTAAAATGAGAATAGACAGTACTCGGAAAAAAAAATGAGGATATACAAGTTTCAAGGGGGACTAAAGGAGGTCCCATTGGCCTGGAAAGGGAGCAAGGCCTTGGCCTCCACCTAACTATAATATTAGCCTGCCAAATGGTTTTGCACATCAGTTACCTAGTTGGCTGTCGTGATAAAAGGTCAAAATAAAAATCCACTGTCATTATGCTCATATGCTAACAGGTAGGTCTGTGTCTAGCCATCAAACATGCGACTTGTCAAAGTTCACGACAAGCCGATGAGTAGGCTAGAAGGTTAATGAAGTTGTGATTTATGAAAATGGTAAGCTTAATATTAGAATGTCGGGTTAATACCCTAAATAGTCACCGAACTTTGCCAAAAGTTCCCATGAGGTC
>CADEPD010126178.1:0-13452 GCA_902829195.1 Fraxinus dipetala
TTAGAAAAATAAACAACCAAAATACAATATATAAACACACATTAAATAGAAAAATAAATAACCAATATGTGTGTGTGTGTGTGTGTTGAAATCTTCTTCAAATTTCCGTAGATCTCATCTAGACAAGTTTCATTTAAGATTAATCTAAAATATAGCTTAATATTAAATTATGAACTTTTAATGTTTTATTGTTGTACTATTTACCGATAGAGTAATGAAAATGGATTATCAATCCAAATAATATTATATCAAATCCATTTAATCACATGCATATGATCTCTCCATATTGAAATCAATGAGAACAACAAGATAAAAGCGGAAACATAAATTGATCCATAAATGTTTGATCGATTACTTGAATGTGTTACGATCTTCCAATTGATTCGTGATCTTCTCTTGAATTTTACTCTCCTTTGATGGGGATATAGAGAATGAAGAATCACTATCAAATTGGTGACTATGACCCCATAAAATAATAATAATTGAATAGCTATTATCTTTCAATTGTTTTAAATTGGCATCAATTTAAAACAATCATCCCGATCTCTACACTATGTTTTCATGAAATCTAATACACATTAGTCAAAATTGCTACTTTTGAAATTTTTACTTTTTAAATATATAATATTTTGAACAATAAATAGTAGTCACATCCCCATAATTCACCGATTTTCCTGAAGCCCTTTGTGTTTTATTTCTTGAATGCAAGAATCTATTTTTGAACAAATCACATGGTGAGTGAGTACCATCAAGATAATGTTCCTCATCACAAGAAATTGTGTTTCAATCAATCAATCATGATTGATGATGAAGATATTGTTGTGCTTGTAAGAGAATTATGTTCATCAGCCTCATAATAATTTATCGTATAAGGCATCAAAATTTTCAAGATTGACCATGTGTATCAACAATACTAAAAATTATTTTTTGATTCCAATTATTGTTGTTAGTGTCAATTCTCACAAAAAAAATATACTAGTAGCCTCTTAAAAGTGTCGAGTATATGGAAGGAAAAACAATTTATTGAAACAACTAACTTCGAGATGTCATAAAAACTCAGTGGTTAATCATTGAGAATGTGCAAATTATATATTTATAAATTTATACAGGGTATAATTGCACTATTGATCCTTACTATATTGTCTTAGTATCAAATTGGTCCTCGAAAATTTCGAAAAGCAACTATGTCTTCAGTCTTTCATTACACATGCACAATAAATCCTTAATTATGGAGCCCGTCCAAATCTTTGTTAATCTAAGGAACTAAAGTTTACTTCTCAACTTGAGTCGACGCCAAAAAACCTTAACGAAACATGTTTTAAAAAGAGTCACATGACAATATCAAACAATTTTCTTGATTGAAAACTAACCGCGAAATTGTAATAAAATATAAATAACCAACTTATTAGCACGATCTAACGTTAGAGAGTCGCATAAATCTGTCACGCTACAACTATACAAAATTTGGAGAGTTGCAAGCGTATGTCATGCGACTACTATATAAAGTTTGAACAACTTTTATGATAAAGGAATAATCGTGCCAATCATAACGAAAAAGATTAATAACTAACTTGTTCGAACGTACCACCACGGACGACGTAATTTTCCATTTTATATATAAATAAAGACGTATTTAATTGTTTGGGAGATGGAGGATCTCTATCTAATAATAGAATAGAATATAATGTGGGTACGCAGGATCGAAGCCCAACCAACCAGCCGCAATAAGTAAGACGTACGGAGACCCTCAAGTCAATATCGTTTATTAAGCATAGACGCAAAATCAACATACGGAGGGAGAGATATCCACTATATAGTTAATAGAAATGCTTTAAGACTTTTTTCAGAGAGAGAAAAACCAGACAAGAAAGATATATTTGCCTACGCGCAACGCCTCCTTCGATCGCGCACCGCGTGTTCTTCTCGAAATTAGGGTTTCTTTCTTCTTCGATTTTATTTTGTATGTCCCTATTCGTTAATCTGCCTTCTTTTTATGTGTATGCAGTAGATTTATGTAAGACGTGAGTAAATGTTTATTTATTTATATAGGATGGGCAGCATTCTGAGAAATTATTGCATTATTTGTTGCTATATTTGCATACATATTTTACTTATGTAGACGTGTGTGTATGGAAAAGCGTAGAACAAAATTGGCCTTTTATGTTTATATGTTTGCTCATGGTTTTACTTTTCTTCATTTTGATATGTTTTGATCAGGGTTTGACGTGAGAATCCGCAGAAATATAAAATTGGGATTTTTTTTCCTAAAGATTTGATGGTGATTCCGGTGCTGAAAGAGGATTATTGAATAGAAAACTGAGGGTTTTGTGGATTTTTTTTTTCTGGGCAGGGAAGAATTGTAGGATTTTCTATATAAAAGAGAAAAGGGCTGAATTTTTATTTTTTGAGTATGCCAACATCGTGGGCTGATTCAGTTGAGAATGCGGCACCCGTTGGTGGTGTAGGGACAACGTCCACTCAGTCCCGTGGAGGTCGATCGGCTTACGTTCCCCCACATCTTAGAAATAGGCCGCCCTCATCAGACGCGTCAACAGCTCCCGTTTCCTATGCCACTTCCGCTTTGGGTAATGACCGCTCGGGATACAGTGGTCTGTCCGCAGGTGGGAGTTATTCAGGTGGTCCTAGAGGTGGTGGTGGACGCATTGGTGGTGGTTGGAACAATAGAAGTGGTGGTTGGGATCGTGGAAGGGAAAGGGAGGTGAATCCTTTTGGAGATGATTCTGAAACAGAACTGGCATTTGGTGATCAAGAGAATACAGGCATCAATTTTGATGCTTATGAGGATATCCCAGTGGAGACTAGTGGGCAAAATGTTCCTCCTCCTGTGAATACATTTGCAGATATTGATCTAGGTGAAGCATTGAACCAGAATATTAGGAGATGCAAGTATGTGAAGCCAACCCCTGTGCAGCGGCATGCAATACCAATCTCAATCGCCGGCCGAGATCTGATGGCTTGTGCTCAGACTGGTTCTGGGAAGACAGCTGCCTTTTGCTTTCCCATAATTAGTGGAATCATGAGGGGTGACCAGTTTTCTCAGAGACCACCACGCATGCCACGTGTGGCATTTCCATTGGCTCTCATTCTTTCGCCGACAAGGGAGCTTTCATGCCAAGTGGGTTTATAAGTTCAACTTTTTCTGACAGTATGATGTATCCTTTGTTTGTTAGCTTAATAATGTTGTACTGAAAATTCAACTTTGCTTCTTGGCATGCAGATTCATGATGAAGCTAAGAAATTTGCATATCAAACTGGTGTCAGGGTGGTTGTTGCTTATGGTGGTGCACCCATTAATCAACAGGTCTTTTTTTTTTTCCCTTGTTATATGTTTTTCCATGTTAATTTCTGCATCGTTGGCTATATATTTTCATTTTGTGGAAAATTCAAAATTTGTAAATGAATTGCATCTCCGCTTGCATGTGAACTGTGGTTTATTATCCTTTTTTTTTTATTTGTTTCCTGTTTCCACATTTATGGCACACTTTACATGTGTTCTGCTTGCATTTTTTAATGCATATTTCCCAAGTTTGTCAAGGTCAATCTGAACTTCAATCTTTGAGCGGCTATACGTTCTCAAGTGATGTCTCAATTTTCTGGCTCTCGTTAAGTCCATATTTCTGTATTGCTTTGTCAACAACTTAAAATACTCTTAAGAAATGGAGCTTCTCTTGCTGTAACTTTTTCTTTTTATTTTGGTAAAAGTATACTATGAGAAAACATTACTGAAAATTTATTTTTTAAGGGTCCCTTTTTTGTAAACCATGTTAGATCTTAGATACACTTCATTTCATGTGCTAACTGTGCCTCGACCTGAGCAACTGCTTCATTTCACGGTTAGTTTCTTGAGTAAGCTTGATGTATTTGACTCAGTTGCTACGTTTACGTAGTGTTATGGTATCCCTTTCTTGGTAATTGCTGTTAAATTCAACTTGGACTTAATATGTTATTTTATACTATGGTTGATAATTTCTGGACAGCTTCGAGAACTTGAGAGAGGTGTGGATATACTTGTGGCAACTCCTGGACGCTTGGTTGATTTGTTGGAAAGAGCAAGAGTCTCATTGCAAATGATTAGATATTTAGCCCTAGATGAGGCAGATAGAATGTTGGATATGGGTTTTGAACCTCAAATAAGGAAAATTGTGCAACAAATGGACATGCCTCCTCCTGGTATGAGACAGACAATGCTGTTTAGTGCCACTTTCCCGAAAGAGATACAGGTCTGTTTTCTGCTTTGAAAGGCATCAACACCAAGATACTTAAATCTATTGGCTCAAGCTTATGACTAGATCTCATAGGACTATACTTTCTCTTCTGCATACAAGTGATACAGGCACTGAACGGATTTATAGACTAGGAACCAAGTGTATAATTAATACCTGAAATTGCCTGCCAGTCGCCAATATTCACTTATTTATTGTGTTGATAGACTTTGTGCTTCAGCTTTTTGATTTCGTTTTGCAATGACGCAAACTCGATTATTCTTGAGGATTACAGCCCATTAAAATATCCTCTATTCCTTTGTGTACAAGTATATTAGGTGCACCATGCTGCAGAATGCTAGAAACTAAGCTGTTCTTTTGCACTCTGATGTAAGTCAGACACTCACACACTTACACGTTGCTGACACTTTAGGGTTGATTCTTGAATATTGCTTCTACTTGTCGAATTAGATAGGCACAAAATTTTGATTTTCTACCCCAATTTGAATCTAGAAATGAGACAAGATACGTGCTCTTTCTTTTAATTATTACTTTTTTCTGATCTTTTGCAACTTTTGGCTGACATGCAGACACTGGCTGCAGATTTTCTATCCGGTTACATCTTTTTGGCTGTTGGAAGAGTTGGTTCTAGTACTGATTTGATTGTCCAAAGAGTTGAATATGTTCATGAGAGTGATAAAAGAAGTCATTTAATGGACCTCCTTCATGCACAGAAGGCAAATGGTGCCCATTGCAAGGTAAGATTGTTTTGAGTTGGAGTGCTTCCATATAAAGCTTGGCATGTTCCTTTTCCCCTTCTCCTCTTCATTTTTAGTACTGCCATTGTTTGGCTTTCTTTTTGGTATTTTAGGTATGTGAATAAAACATAAAAGCAAGTCTTTCATAGGAGTAATATAAAGTATAATATTCAATGCTCAGGAGATTGGGGTTGGGGAAGGAATAGGGAGGACTTCTCTTAGAATTGTTTATATATGTAAAAGAAGTTTTCAGCTTGGTACAGGAGTGAACTTAGAAAATGCTTTCAAAAGATGCATGTGAAGTGATATTATGTCCAAATGCTTCATTTCCTTAATTTATTTCAAAGGACAGTGAATTCATTTGTGATCTATATTATGTCAAAAAATAACTTCAGTGCCATTTAGCTTTACCATCTAGTTTAATTGCCATTTAGCTTTACCATCTAGTTTATTATTCTTGTTTTTATACCTCCAATTTGCAGCAAGCTCTTACACTGGTTTTTGTGGAGACGAAGAAGGGTGCTGATTCACTTGAACATTGGCTTTGTATCAACGGCTTCCCTGCCACTGCTATTCATGGTGACAGAACACAACAGGTTTGTTTGACTCTTGTGCTTGTGGGATGGGGGCATACATCTTTTATGATTGGTTAAAAACTTGTTTTTCACATTGGCCTTATGTTCCGTTAAAACTTGTTAACTTTTATCATCTTTCCCTCATCTCTTTTCTGCCTCTTTCTTCTAGTTCCTGACTTTCTCTTTTAGTTTTGGTTTCTATTAAATTGAATCTATCTGAATACGCTCGTTCATTTCTATTAAGGTTCCTGTGGTTTAGAAAATCAGTTATCAGTGTTAGAATGCTTTACTAGGCAGCAGAAAACAATTTGTACGACTGATTGTGGTTTGTTCTAAGATTGACATTGATTTGGAAACTGATGGGTGTCTAGATTGAAGATTGGTTAGGGATGGGAAAGGGCTAAGGCCTAGAATAGAGCATGAAAGAATACTTTTTTATGACTGATCTGCATGCTGATAAATAGGCTGGCAAGGGTGAGACAAGTTCACACAACAAAATATAAAATTTGCATTATTGAACTCTTCAAGAATAAGATTACTGGAGTATTTTTGCATGTGAAGTACATGGGGTGGTCACTGAACTTTTAATAAAATTTTATATTGACCACTAAACTTAATTTGTTTCAAATTGTCATTGTACTTAATATTTGTTTCGAGTTAGTCATTCCATCCATATCCGTTATTTTGACTAATGGAAAAGGTGGCATTCCAGTCTAGTTATTTGACAGCTAAATTGCCAACTAGACTTCCACATCAACTTTTTTGTTTATCAAAAAACAGACATTGACATAATGGCCAAATTTTAACTAATGTTTAATTTCAATGACCAACTTAAAACAAAATGAAGTTCAGTAACCACCATGAAGTTTTGCTAATAGTCCAGTGACTATTGGTGTTTTTAACCTTTATTTATGAACCAGAAAGACGACTTCAACTAGAAAAAGGAGTAGGAATCTACTGACTTTAATTATAAGAGTTGATGAAATTTTTTTAAACAGATTAAAATAACTCGTCTAATACCCTATGTACTATGGATGATACCAGTCCAGCCACCAGTGGGAAGACCAAAATACCTGGAATCTCTCTACTGGTCTCATGCTCTTTATTATAGAGAGCTGATCCTCATTTTAAGAAGTCCAACAAGCTCTCTACTTTTAAAACTTAGAATAAGGAGTGGATTAGGCACTCCAAATGTAGAGAGCCAAATCCCCACTCTATATTATGGTTTTAATGATATCATTAATTATTTTATTATCAATGCACTTATTGGAGGAAAGCAAGTAAAAAACATTGAGAAAAATGTTGATTCGCAATTATTCATTGGAACGAGCCAATTAAAGAATCAATAGGGAGAGTTTGTTGGACTTGTATAAAAAATTTCACTCTCTATTTTTGAATATTAATCAAGAGGCCCTCATTATAGAAATTTATTCTCTTTAAAATAGAGCATTGTTATAAGATGCTAAAAGTTATTTAACCTGTTTAAATGAATAGCATCGTAAGCATCCCCACAAGATTTCATTATGTTCACCCCGATTCTTGTTTTTATATAATCTACAAGGTTTTTTTCGTTGTTTTTATATAATATCTTTGTTAGTTAATTTTACTATTACGGTTATGTTTCCTTGTTTGGAGTTCTGGTCTACTCTCTCCCTCTTATTTTCCTGTATGAGGATAAATATCGGGGTAAACAGAGACAGATGTAGGAATGATTCTTGAGATTTTTCTACGTATTGCATGTAGTCACAGCCTAAGAAATTCAATTAGCCCCATCCTCACTCTTTTGGAGTCACATCAGCTAGAAGTTTTCTCCTTATTGTGATTCTTTCATTTAAAAATAAAATTAATTTAATTCTTTTGTTAATTTTCCATGTCTGTAGGAGAGAGAACAAGCTTTGCGATCATTTAAAAGTGGCATGACTCCAATTTTGGTTGCGACAGACGTGGCAGCACGTGGTCTTGATATCCCTCATGTAGCACATGTCGTAAACTTTGATCTTCCTAACGACATTGATGATTATGTCCACCGTATAGGACGCACTGGCCGTGCAGGTAAAACTGGGTTGGCAACTGCCTTCTTTAACGAGAATAATACCTCCTTGGCAAGATCATTGTCCGACTTGATGCAAGAAGCAAACCAAGAAGTACCTGCATGGCTGTCCCGATTTGCAGCCAGATCGACCTATGGGAAAAATCGACGTGGAGGAGGCCGATTTGGTTCTCGTGATTTCCGAAGGGATTCATCCTTCAGTCGAGGTGGTACTGACTACTACGGTGTGGGGAACATGGGAAATAACTATGGTACTTCTGGTGGTTATGGCGGAGCTTCTGGTCCTGGTGTGACTAGTGCATGGGACTAAAAACCTATAATTTGCCCCCAGTTTGGCTATTGCAAAATACAGTTTCAAGTTTTATCTAGCAAATTTCTGTTCTTAGAGGGAACCTGTGGGCTTTTTTTTTCTTTCGAATTCTACTTTTCAGCATTGAAGTCCTTCAGTTGAACCCCAATCCCTGACTGAGGGTGGGTTGATATGGGGAATAAGGATTGAAATGTTCGATGTTGGCAAGCAATGGAGAGAGAAATTACTAACCTGCTAGGATTTGCAGTGTCTTCTTCTACTTCTTCCTTATGTCTCTTCACATTCTTGAAGACCTTTTTTTTTTTTTTCCTTTGGTGATGTTGGATTCTGGAGTTGTGTTGTGGGAGGGTAGAGGGTTAAGTTAGTGCCATTTTACATCTCACAGGTTTATTATTTTCGAACTGTTGGTTGTAATTTCCTTCTGAAGATTCCCATCAGGATATTTCAATGACTGATTTTAACTTTTGATTATGTTGTAATATTCTACTTAGCACCTCATGTATGCATTTTTCATCCTTTAGTCTCAAAAGAGTTTCTAATGTTATTTTATTTCCCTGATAAACAATCTTATAATCATCAAGAAATTGCTTGAATTCCCCGTTTAAATTATTCAATATATACCTGAAAAATCTTCTACTAAGATTGCCGCCCACTATCACCACCACCAGCGCAGCCGCAAGGCAAAGCCGAGAAAGCCTGATCTTTAGAAGAACTGAGCCACATAAGTTCCTTGTTAATAAACCCAACAGTGAAGTAAATATTGCTCAACCTTGATCTCGTCAACATCAAACCAAAAGAAGAATCTCTGGACCTGAATGCCCTTTAAAGCTCCAGGCAGTTGAGTTGGTATGGAAAAACTGTTGCACAGCAGGAAATCCTTCTCTATACAAGATCTCGGATGAGGTTTTTGAACAGGGTAAGTGGCGTATATTAACTAGTCCTATCCTTCGACGGGTTAGGGAGGAACCGTTACTTTTTACATGTCTACGTGTGTATGTAAGAACTAGTAAGTACTCACCTCTTCTTTCACTGCTACATTTCTTCCCAACTGAAAGAGATCACTTGGTACCTCTTGTTTCTGAAAAAACGGAACAAACCAAGTTTAGTGGCTTCGACATTTTCATACCGAAAGTCCAAGCCTTTGACCTTGTAAAACAGTCTTAAAACTTCACATACCAGTGCCGGGTTGTCGTCAAAAATCCTGAGAGGTTTGACATTAAGATCCAGTGAAGTATCAAGCAGACTAGTGAATTCCATGGAGAATTTCTTGAATTTTTTCAGAAAATACTGTCTTGTTAACCTTCTTTCTGTGTTTAAGCCAGTGAAGAGAAGATATATAAAAAGAGAACTTTAGTAGATCCGCAGGTTGTAGGAAGGTACAAAGGAAGATGAAGAGAAGGGAAGAATAATGCGACTTGAGAGATGTAAACTGGAATCTTGTTAGAATGGCTGGCATTTATTTATATTATGAGTAGCATAGTTGGTGATGGCAAGAAAAGTAAAATGTACATCCATGTTGACTAAAAAGTTGTCGGGGTCTAGTAAGTACGGTAGAATTGGAAAAGATGGATATATTATATAGTTAATTTTTTTTTTTTTAATTTTGTTTTTTAAAGTTTTACAATTTAGAAGTGAATCTAATTTGTTCAAGGAAAGACGTATTTTCAAAATATAGATATAAAATATGTTTCCACCGGTAAGAACTTAGGATTTGTTTGACAGTCAAATATGGAAAGAAATTCCAATTCCATATTAGTTGGAAAATAAAAACTCATCAAACCCTAAAAGAATTCGTTTTCTATGAAAACAAAGAAAATGCAGTTTAAAGTGGTTCTATCTTGAAATTTGGTTTCTCTTTCCACGTTGCAATCAAACGGTCAAAGTAAAATTCATTTTTCTCGAACGTGACATTTTTCATGAAATTTATTGCAATCAAACAAAACCTTAAAGTTGTAAAAGAAGTCAAATAGAGCAAAAAAGAAATTCATGTAGTTAAGGAATAAAAAATGCATTGTATTAATATGCAAAAGGGATCGAGTACAATAAAACAAGAACAAGTTTTTCATATATAAACTCGAAGATCTTAATCTTATAAGATTTTGTATCTTCGTAAAATGAAATTTATTTCGATTTCACGAAAAACTGGAAAATACGGTAAGAAAGAGCTTAATAAGAGAACTTTGAAAACTCAAAATTACTGTCTTTTTTCTGTTTTGCATTAGTATTATTCACTCAATTCATAGAATAACTTAGATAAGTGCTGATTTTGAAAACATGGACATTGAAATGTACATAAAAATAGAAGTCAAGCCCACCTTTGAAAAGAAAAAGAAGAGAATGTAGGTACTATTTTTATTTATAAATCATTTGAGTTGAACTCCTTATTGACCAATCCTTTTTTTTTTTTTTTTAATGTCTCTATCACTCTTCATCACATTTTCGCTGATTGTGGGCTTCTTTTTCTGTCACGTTCACACGTATTTTCCACGTTACACTGTTATGCGGAGGAGGAGAGGAGAGTAGATAAGATGATTTTTATTTATTTTTTAAAATAATAGTTGACGAATTTGTCAAATTTTGTGTACTTTTTTCTTATCTAAGCTTGATGGATATAAGAATTAATAGGTGCATGTAACCATTCAATTTGCTCTGATATCTTTTCAACACTCTCATCATCATTTACTTAATTATTACAGAATTTTATAATAAAATAATAAAAAGAAAAGAGTACATCAAAGTAAAAAAATTATCAAAAATCTATAATTATGTTTGATAAATATAAAAAAATAAATGTGCATTAAAACACGTAATTTACACTTTTGTGTGCTGGTGTAAAGTATGTTCTCATATGAAGTAGTATAAGTAGTAAATTTATATTTATACTTCGATTAATAATATAAAAAAAAAAAAAGGACGACGACGACGACGAAGAAGAAGACGAAGAAGAAGAAAACATATTTATCTATTATCTTATTTAAATTTGTTCACGTGAAACATGTTCTCAAAATAAGTGTGTTATACCCAACAAGGTTAGTTGCACGTGTAATTTACTTGTCCAGGTTCAATGGTTTCTGGGTCGTAATGAAAATTAGTAAATTTTAAATTCGAGATCAGCTCAAACAAATCAAGAAAGGAGGTTTTTTTTATTAAAATGGAATCGAATGCAATGAACTACAAAAACGTGTCAAATTTGGCACTATAAATCACATTTGATCTACAAAAACGTGTCAAATTTGGTACTTGGGTTTGTTTGAGTCTATTTTTGGTGTAGAATCCGTTTTAAAATAGTAGATGGATAGAGAATATGCGGTTAAAAAATAAGGAAAAGTTTTGAATATACGTATAATGTTATTTTTTTTTTTTTTTTAAGAATGTGTCGTTGAAAAGATGGGAAAGGAAATTGTATTTTGAAAAAAATAAAGATCAAACAAAAGAATAAATGAATCCTATGTTAATGATGGTAAGTTAGTAGTGCAGTGTGATCGATCAAGATGCCAAACATCGGGACAGTGAGAGGCACGAGATAAGGGTGGGGAAACCCCTCGATCAAATAGGCCATAGTTGCTCATTGTGTCACGGCTTGACTCTAGCCGTCGCATAAAAACGAAAATTTATAAATAGACCTATAGGGAAATTCTTTCTGTAATGTAGATGGTTGAGGAGCATGAGGGGGAACGAGGCAAATCTTTTGCTCAATAAGGAGCGGGATATGATATTTTTCTTAAAGCTTCTTTAATTTGTTTGATTAATGGTTTTATGTTAATTGATCCAAGCTAAACAAATTGTAATTAGATTTGGATTCAAAGGGTTTTGTGGAGAATACCCTTGTCGGAAAAACTCATCTTTTTCTTGGTTTTAAATTAACTTCAAATTTTGGAAATGTGATCAAATTAAGCTTTCTACAATATACAAAAGATGATGAATATTTAAAAATCCATCATATACTACTGATTTTTGACATTTCTTATGACGACGATTAGAAACTAGCCGTTATGTTATTATTTTCATGATGGTTACAAAGTAGCCGTGCCGGAAAATTAATTGAAATGTTGTCAAAGTCCTGATTTATATTCACAAGAGCTAGTTGACATTGAAGTATACATTTGTTAACTCAAACTTTCTTACTCTAAATCTAAATCACATGCTATATCGTATATTTGTACGTACTCATATCCCATTTCTTTTATACGAGTCTATCTATCCCTAATCAAATTGTTTCATCGAGAAATGTACTAGCATATTTGGTTAATAAATTAGATTAGATCTACTTTCAAAATAAGAAATAACTTATTTTGAACTTTGAACTTAAAAATCAGTTATTTTTAAATTTACTTATTTACTTATAATTAATTTTTTTTAAGATTAGCTAAACATATGTCCAAAGAAGAACAAATTAGTTGATATTTCAACTTCTCGCCTATTGAAAACTCTCTTGATTCATCGAAGTAAAGACCACGAAATTTGATTTAATTAATACCTAAAGACTTTATTATGGACCAAGACCAAATGTTGGTGTTGATTGAACATTGGTGGCTCCAAATTGTAGGAATTGTTCATGTAAAGTAGACTGGACAAACAATTATCTCTATTTTGCTCAAGTGATTTGTGGCAAAAAAAACTACGGGTTATGATTGAAATCGGGAGCTTACGGACTCTCTAGGGTCTCATCTATAAGTTCACTAAAAAGACTCGAAAGGACTTTCTATGAATACAAATATGCAAATCTTCATTTCTATAAAAGCCCTGAATTAGTCTGAGATCTATTTATAATTGATATATTTAAGAAGAAGCCTCGTAAAAGCTGTCGAATAGGCGGTCCTTGCCTCTCGCGCCTGTCATTTTTAAGTCTTTGGTCGCGGAAGTCGACAGCGAGGTTTTACATTTTATTAACTTTTAATTTTGGGTAGATGAATAAAATATAGTGGATACTTCGTATAATGATTGATAATCTATTATATGTCGTATAACTGATTTTTGGCAACTAAAACCCAGCTTTTCTGCAAGTAAATTAAACGAATTGTTAATCTTTTGATTAATTTATTCTTTAACAATATCTTGCAAGTTTTCATGGTAGAAAGTATTGCAAAAATAAAATAAGTTTTGAGGAAGAAAGATGTTCCCATTTAAGTAAGGGTCCGTTTGATTTCAAGAATGAAATTTGGGTGAAAAGAAAACGAATTTCAGGAAATTGAATTGTCTAGAACTTGTTTTATTGTGAATTGCCAATTAATTGTGTTTGATTGGTATAATTTTTCACCTGAAAAATGTTGAAATTTTCCATCTCTTGGTGTTTGATTGACTTTGTTTTTCATAAAAATTGTATTATGCGCAGATATTTTTGGTCGATTTTGCGGCTATTCCAGAAATAGGGCGGAGAGGATGAGAAATGGGAATGAGGGAGTGGCGTGAGATCAAAGAGAAAGGGAAAGTATGAGTTTGTTTCAATTGCCAAGAAAACAAAAAACAAGCTCACCCATAAGAATTTCAATTCCTCATTTTTATGGAATAAAGAGTCATGTGACCGAAAATGAGAAAA